>JALIZH010021883.1:0-23084 GCA_030522465.1 Rhipicephalus appendiculatus | reverse complement strand
TGTCAGGGACGATCACAAAGCAGCCGAGCACCGTGACCACTGTTCCACTGAGGCAGACTTTCCAGAATCCTCGTCGTGCTTGTTTCATGCAAGAAAAATGCTTAGTTTGAAAGGAAGTCATGGTTGGGTGATTTGCATGCTGTTAGCTTAAAGGAGTGTTGACAGAAAACTTTTGCACCTGTTTTTTGCTCTTAATCAGTGGCTACTGACTCATTAATAGTGGCAACGAAACTCATTTGCCCCAACGTGAGACGAGTGCTTAGTTATATGCTCCCATGTTACAACTGGAGGCAGTTTCGATGTCGAAGAGCACTAGGGGGCCTCGTGATGTAGTCGGCCTACTCGTCAACAAATACTGTCATGTGACCACGAGAGCCAGTGATGTCACTGGCCAGCTTCTGCTATGTTGTCAGTGCTGCTGGTTCGTCTGCTGTGTTGAGCACTGCATGAACTCTCCCATGAACTGACACGCCTGCCTGGCATCTGCTGTGTCCACATTACCGTATACCACTTTTCGAAAAATGGATTGAATGTCTTCATCGTCAGCTTAAAGCTGTCCTGTTGGCCCGCCAAGATTGCTGTGCTTGGGCTTGAGGTTTTCCTCTCATCCTGCTAGGTGTGCAGTCCTCCTCCAAGGAAGACCTTCACTGCACAGCTGCAGATCTGCTGGTCTTTTGCACGATATTCAATGCTGCATTTGCCCAGTTAATTCTTTGCCCGAGCTACTGTTACCATGCCAGCTCCAGACAGCTGTGTCCAGCAGCTCTGCTTCATGTTTGCACCTTCGAATCCTTCTCCTGCTAGGGTGGCATCGTCCTGTAATGTTCCAGCTGGAATGCGCCTACTGCAAGTCTTCGTTACTGCATGGTGTGAGGGTGTCCAACAATACCTTACACCTTACTATAATGTCGCATTCATGTGCTAAAGCCAAAGAAAAAAAACTTTTACGAGTGACTTAAACACATGTGCAGAAGTAATGGTGATAGACATTCGAAGACCCGTTCTAACAGCGGACCTACCTAATCACATGGTGTGATCAGAGGCTGTTTCTTGGGTGCCATGGCATCACTACTCTTGTAAAACGGTAATTTTGTTTGCTACTAGCTATCGCGGTTTTAGACTTTTTTGCAAATCTTGTTCCATCTGATTGCTATGATTTTACGCTTTTCCACCTTTAGAAGAGTGCTTTAGTCTAAACACCCTGAAAATATGCCTGTTTTGCCCTGTAGACCTGCACTGCACTAGCAGTTTTGTAATACTATAAATATTGTTATGTGCCACTTACCTCGAGAACGAAGGAAAAGATTACGAGTTGGTTCATGTTTTGCCATCTTCATTGTGACCACGATCACTGTGCTCATGTAAATATTGTAAATGCACCTATCTTCGGCCCCCCATCCTTACATCTTTGTTGGAGGTGTGGGGTATGTCCGAAGCACACCATGGAGCTTCGCAGCGCATATCATGTTGGCCATCCCGTCATGTTGACTGGCAGACCTGCTGATCCAGCCTCAGTTGTGCCAACTCAACCCAGCCACATTGTTGTGACCCATTTCTGAGACCCTGGTACTCTCTGCGGAACTGATAATATGCACGTCAAAAATTGGCTGACTGACTACAAGTATGCCAGCGGGAACCATTTTGCAAATGTCAGTTACTACCTCAGGGGAATAGCCCGTGTGGCTCAATACACGCGAGCAGTATTTGATGAGTTGGCAAGCATTCAAATAGAAAGAAAAAAAAAACGTTTTGGAAAGACAATAGCACTCTGACCAGCTGCCCATAAGGAACATTTGTGCTGTGCACAGGCAGTGATAAAACTGTACATCATTTACATCTAGGCCACCATTGTGCTAGCATGTTGATGACCAAATGCTTGAAGCTGACAGTCGGCCACAATCTTAAGGCCATCACCGATGTCGCCTTTAATTTACTTGTCTGCAAGAACTGTTCCACCGCTGACAACATCATAAGGGTATGCCGACACTATGAAGAAGCAAACAGCCATCGAGCCACAACAAAGAATGCGAGATTACAAAACGGGAACCGACCTGTCCTATTCTTCTTCATGCCTACTTAAGTGGCACATACCAATATGTTCATAGTAAGACAAATGTGCCATTTTCTTTAGTTTTCTTTCTATGCAATCGGCATTTCATGTTTCTTGCACCCATTGTAATTGGTGTATAGTGCCCGTGTGCAGTGATGTGTGGTAGGTCTCATGTGGCTTCACCTGACAGTGATGAACAGCCATGAGGAAGTGAGCGAGATGAGACGTAGACTACACAAATCCACGTGGAATGTCGTGCACCGCTGGTTTAGAAATGCGTAGTGTATGAAAGGGCAGCCAATGACATTTTTTAGAAGGCAGGTTCAAAGAAACGAAAGAAAGTTTTCATTTAGGCATGTTTGTCACGTCATTCCTTGTGCTTAAAAGACACGTAAGTTTCAAACTATGCTGACAGGTGTGCTGTTTGATTCTCATGCGTGATGGTACTTTTCACCAGGCACTATATGCAAATGTTGCCTTTAACACATATTCATAAGGTTTTAATCTAAGACTTGTTTTTTATCTGTGTTATGTGTTGAATTACCTCATTTAACTGAATTCTCACACTTTTATTTCTTTCGTTCTGCAGTGGTACTTACAATAAATGCTTTTGTTGAACTTCATGTGTGAATTTCTTTGCATAAATTGTGTAAACCCCCCATGACAGACCCCCACGACAGCGACATTTAGAAAGATCGCATTGCTTATGCAAACATATTTTTTATTGAAACAGCTATTATGTCTTGGATTTGTACAGTCGCGCTCAATATCATTTGCAACATGCTGTCTGTACTCAAAATGGCGCCAACACTGCAAATCGGCCCCTGCATACAAATCGGCGCCTACATAGAAAAAAAATTGGTGAGCCAAACTCTCTCAGCGGTACTTTCTGAACCAATTTAACGTTTGTCGGTGCCATTCTTCAGGCTTGGGATCACTTTAACCACAGCCAGCATGTTGAAACGCATATTGGTGAGCCAAACTCTCTCAGCGGTACTTTCTGAACCAATTTAACGTTTGTCGGTGTCATTCTTCAGGCTTTGGATCACTTTAACCACAGCCAGCATGTTGAAACGCATATTGAGCGCAACTGTACCTGCGTTGCTATAGGTAAATTTTAATGGGTATTTCAGACTGGAGTTAGTGCAGTGCTGAATGCATCAATGAATGAGTCTGCTTGTAGAGGCTCCACATGCTTATGTACGTATTATTTTTATGCCCCTGTCACACGGCAAATCTAATGTGATTTACAGCGAATGTCATTGGTTTGTAACGTCGTTTGCTTGCTGTCACATGGGGCAACTAATGCCATTTGATGAAAATGACATTGCCTGTCGAATGAGTTCACGAAACACATTTGCATTCGATTTCAAAATGTGTAGTCTTAATGCCAGGGACCTTTTAGAGACATATGGCTGTTAACTTATGCACACGTAACTTTTGTAATTCGTAATTATCTTATTATTTACTCGATTAGTGGTTTGGTGACATAATAGCACGCGCGAAAGTTTCTAAAAGAAAGGTACTCTCAACTACAGTGGCTGGACGCCCCCCAATCTTTCATTTGTGCTCTTGTTGTCGTTGTTGCCTGTATTGCGGGTGTTGATTGTCCAATTGCTCGTGTTGTGGTGATTGAGGCGGTGACTACACGACATTGCTGCCACTGTCTCATTTCTGCAGCTGGGGGGGTCAGTCGTTGGCCATGTTGGTTTTCGACTGGCTCTTGGCTTGACCTCGTTTGTGTCATGCAGCTGTGGCAAGTTGCGTAAAATGGCTGCGTTTATGAAAGGGAAAAATTGACAACCACCCGATTGTAGCACAAAGCCACAAGGAAATCCGTACGGATTTCTCAGAAAGAAAAGCTTCTTAGTTGCCGAAAAATTCGTCCTGGTCCGGGGTTCGAACCCGGGACCAACGCCTTTCCGGGGCGGTCGCTCTACCAATTGAACTAACCAGGAAGCTAGCAATTGGCAGCGCGAGGGCGAATTCATCGACAACTCAAAGCACATGGACACAAGTATTGCAAATGAGTTCTGCGGAAACCCGCAAGGTGGCGGAAGGGTTATGAAAGGGAAAATTGACAACCACCCGATTGTAGCACAAAGCCACAAGGAAATCCGTACGGATTTCTCAGAAAGAAAAGCTTCTTAGTTGCCGAAAAAAGTTGCCTTCCGCCACCTTGCGGGTTTCCGCAGAACTCATTTGCAATACTTGTGTCCATGTGCTTTGAGTTGTCGATGAATTCGCCCTCGCGCTGCCAATTGCTAGCTTCCTGGTTAGCTCAATTGGTAGAGCGACCGCCCCGGAAAGGCGTTGGTCCCGGGTTCGAACCCCGGACCAGGACGAATTTTTCGGCAACTAAGAAGCTTTTCTTTCTGAGAAATCCGTACGGATTTCCTTGTGGCTTTGTGCTACAATCGGGTGGTTGTCAATTTTCCCTTTCATAACCCTTCCGCCACCTTGCGGGTTTCCGCAGAACTCATTTGCAATGGCTGCGTTTATATTCTAGGAGCACCTTTTAGTGATAAAACATTATTTTTTGGGGCTACGCACATGTCACATGCAAGTTTTCCTAATTTTTATTTCTCCCACAGTCGCGGCTCAGGAGGGGTCGTCATTTTAAAATGACATTTGTTTTCGTCGTGTGACAGCACGCAGGTAACATGATATTAAGTTCACAGAATCTCATTCGTTGTAAATGACATTAGATTTACCTTGTGACAGGGGTATTGCACACAGTCATTTGCAGAAGTTGTATCCATTGCGGAATAGCGCACAGTGACACGGGCAAGTGAGATGATATAGGCTCGCCTGTGGCCTTGTGTCTTATTTGCGCTATTCCACGCTGCATTCGTACCAACTAGATCGGCTTTGATTATACTGAAATTGTATGTAATAAAGTTGCACATTTTCCGCATAGGCCACAAACCGCATGCTTTCATACACTCCTTATGGCGATTTTCCGTATCACCTCACAAAATCTGTATGTTTCCATAACACCTTACATTTCCATATTTTCCTTATGAAAGTTTCCGTACACTCCTTAAGATCTCCTTATCCTTCCATATTTTCCATAATGAACTTTCCATACACTCCATAAATTTTCCTTATCCTTCCATATTTTCCATAAGGAACTTTCCATACACGCCATAAATTTTCCGCATCCTTCCATATTTTCCATAAGAAACTTTCCGTATGTACCATACAACTTCCGTATGCTTCCATAAAATTCCATATTTTTTCCGTATCTTTCATAAGGAAACTGTACGGAGTCCATATTTTTTCCATAAGATTTTATACGGAACGTTTCAGTAGGGATGTACCGGTTTCTTTTCCTTTTCTTTGTCCTTGGGTTTCGTGGCCTTGTACTTCTGAAGGAGGCCTTCACAGCCACTTGAGATGATCTGCAAGGGGTATCCAGCTGCTCTCAGACGACCCACTTGGTCCTTGAAGCTTTCAGGTATCAGATGCGGGCAGGACTTATTAAGGGCTGCTGCGCACGTTGACAGCACAATGCCCCTCTTAATCAGCTTTGAATGCGCACTTTCATACGGCAACAGTCCCTTCTTGGAACGCGGGTTGTACTTGTAGCAGACGTGCTCTTCGCTAAACTTCAACCGTAGGTCCAGGAACTGTATCTCATTTTCGACCGGCATTTCGTGCGTGAACTTTAAACCACTGGAGAGCCTCGCGAAAGCCTCCAGGACACCTTTCACAGTACCGTTCATAAGATCACCAGGTATATCTCCAAGCACAATAAGGTAGTCGTCCACATACCTGAAGGTGCGGACGACACCCAGAGAGGGCAGTTCATCCTTCAGGCGCTGGTCGAATGCTGCCAGGAATATATCACTGAGGACGGGGGGCGACAGCAGAACTAATGCAGATTCCGGCTTTTTGGACGTAGGAACCATCCTGGTAGCTGATTACAGTGGACTCTAGGTAGAATTTTAGGAGTTCCAAAAAGCTGTTAGTGAATATGCAATATTTATTTTGGAAATTCATTTCCCCAAATTCATCAATGGCGTGCCTGACAGCGTCAAAAAGACCACCATGTGGAATTGAGTAAAATAAATCTTCCACGTCAATTGAAAAGGCCGTGGACGCTGACGGCAGTCCTTCCTTCAACGTAGGAATAATTTCCGCTGAGCTTCGCACTAAGCAAGGATCAGCACTGCGCAGGGAGCCCAGGATACCCTGTAGGTACTGTGCAACTAACCTTTGCCAGCTGCTCTTCTCGGACACAATGAGGCGTAGCCGCATTTGTGTTCTTGCAGGTGAAAAAGGACTGGAGTGACACATTTTCTGCTTTTGCTACCTCTTTGCAGAGAGGGTCCAGGTTCAATTCTTTCAACAGTTTTTGAGCCGCACGCTTCCGTTTTTTGGGGCAAAAATACACCGCCTTGGAGTTTTTTTGTACTGCTTCTAGTGCCTTGCTCTGGAACATCCCTTCAGGCAGAACCACGAACCCGCCCTCTTTGTCCGAAGTGAGAACCATCAACTTCCTTTCTTTGAGTGCGTTGACAACAAACCTCAAGGGAGGCCTAGGAACCGGCTGATCACTCACCGTTCTCATGAGGCAGACTATTCCCTCCCCGATGGCCCTCTGCTGGTCTTGCTCTTGCACACGTTGGCCCACTCGATGCACATGGGACAGTATTTGAGGACGCGTTGAGCGAGGCTGGAAGATGCACTTGGGGCCCTTCTTTAAGACGCATTCCACTCCTGCAGGAATCTTTGCGTCTCCCAGGTAAGTGACAGCATTGCCACCTGAGGTGACTCGTGGCTTTACAGCAAGGCCAGCCCTCACAGTCTGCCACAGGAACTCCGCCATTTGATTCGCCTTTCGTTTGTGCTTCGCGTACATCCGCTTGCCTGTATCTCGACAGCAATCTTCTCCAGTACCACCCGGAGCCAGTCAAGGTAGAAGCGCACTTGTCGCCACGATTCCGCCTTCATCAGCTTGCAGACCCTCTTGGCGTGGCCCCACGATGGCTCAAGAGCGCCGAACAGTGTTCGCACTTCGACAGGAACAATTCGTTTCTTCATGCAGTAGGAAAGGTATCTAGACATGCAAATGGACTGTGCGACAAGGTCGACGCAAGCCATAGCAGCCTGCGGCTTCTTCATGGAACGAAGGAAAGAACCCGCTGAACTAGAAATTTCTTGCAACAATACTTCAGTGCGGACTAGTTGGTTCATATCTGAAAACTGAACACGCTGCGCGAGCGCAGAAATAAGAGGAGAGGAGACAGGAAAGAGCGCAGACTACCAACTGTTTATTATTCTGTTCATGAAGCCAACCTATATAGGCATGCATATCACTGCGCCAACACATTGGGCACAAACCTAAGCATCTTAACAATTGTTGCACTGAAACCACACATCTCTTATCATCATACGCCGCAATCTTTTCCTGCATAATTACAAGGTGATCCCTGTATACATGCGCATATAATGTTTTTGCACCGACCCTCAGATGACCCACGGCCACATGGAAACGTCACTCTACTGAAACAAGAAAAAATAAAGGCACTAGATAACTACTTCCGTTAACCACACATTTAAAATCAGTGATAAATGGACAACAACGATGAAGCAAGGCGCCAAGATAGTCGAAATCGTAAACTTAAAGACGTGATAAAGGTATAACAACGATGAAGCATAGCACCAAGGTCAACCATAAAATTAAAAACGTTACCTATGCTCATGGAAAACAAACAGGTCAAAAGGGTGCACGTATCTAAAAAACACAAAAAAATCACAAAAACATTTTCAAAGGTAAGAACAAGACTTGTGCGAAGTAACAACCTAAAAAATTATTAGACATGACCGTTTAAAAACATAACTTCTCTGTCCGAAAGGAAAATAGACGCCATGCTCACGCATTTGTCGTTGTACTGTCTTATAAAATATGCTTCGATGATCTCCCTTTCTGTCTTATCACGCGCCTTCCCCATGACTGCGAAATTCTTGAATCGAGCAATACAACCACACGACCTGCAATGTAAATCCAAGTGCCCACCGTTTTTGCCCCTTACTGCCAGACTGTGTTCACGCATGCGTTCGTTGAGGCATCGCCCCGTCTGACCTATGTAAACTCTCCCACATGATAAAGGGATGCGATAAACAACCGACGCAACGCACATAGTGAACACATTTGCATGCTTTTTTGAGCATTCCGATTTTTTCTGTTTTGTCATTAACGTACAAATCTGACCTAATTTGCTAGGAGCAGAGAACGCCACATCTACCCCGTACCTGTTGGCAACCTTTTTCACATTGTGGGAGATTTTATGTAGGTACGACATAACATGTACCGGTTTCTTTTCCTTTTCTTTGTCCTTGGGTTTCGTGGCCTTGTACTTCTGAAGGAGGCCTTCACAGGCACTTGAGATGATCTGCAAGGGGTATCCAGCTGCTCTCAGACGACCCGCTTGGTCCTTGAAGCTTTCAGGCATCAGATGCGGGCAGGACTTATTAAGGGCTGCTGCGCACGTTGACAGCACAATGCCCCTCTTAATCAGCTTTGAATGCGCACTTTCATACGGCAACCGTCCCTTCTTGGAACGCGGGTTGTACTTGTAGCAGACGTGCTCTTCGCTGAACTTCAACCGTAGGTCCAGGAACTGTATCTCATTTTCGACCGGTATTTCGTGCGTGAACTTTAAACCACTGGAGAGCCTCGCAAAAGCCTCCAGGACACCTTTCACAGTACCGTTCATAAGATGACCAGGTATATCTCCAAGCACAATAAGGTAGTCGTCCACATACCTGAAGGTGCGGGCGACACCCAGAGAGGGCAGTTCATCCTTCAGGCGCTGGTCGAATGCTGCCAGGAATATATCACTGAGGACAGGGGCGACAGCAGGACCAATGCAGATTCCGGCTTTTTGGACGTAGGAACCATCCTGGTAGCTGATTGCAGTGGACTCTAGGTAGAATTTTAGGAGTTCCAAAAAGCTGTTAGTGAATATGCAATATTTATTTTGGAAATTCATTTCCCCAAATTCAGTCTGCGCTCTTTCCTGTCTCCTCTCCTCTTATTTCTGTGCTCGCGCAGCGTGTTCAGCTTTCAGATATGAACCAACTAGTCCGCACTGAAGTATTGTTGGGCTAGTTGTTTGACCTTCATTTCATAATGGTTTAACTGTGCTAAGACAAGGACAAGGCACGTGCTGTATTTTTCTTTCTCTGGTGTCCTTGTCTTAGCGCAGTTAAACCTCTACAGCTGATAAAGTGCTTAGGGTATCCGCAGTTAGAGAAGTCGTCCCATGTCTTTGCCGTGTTCACATTCTGTGTCTTTGAGCAAATTTTTGGCACACTGCAGTAGCATGCTGTCAACAGCCCTGTCATGGGCGGCGCAGCGCACAGAGGTGAAATTCAGATGTTGTGACGGGGACACGTTGACGCACCTCCTTCCCGCCGTACCCCCCCCTGCTTCTACGAAGCGAGCCCCTGTACAGTCTATTCCTGAAACAAGCTAATGTATGGCACATGTCCTACGTGAGTATGACATACACGTGGCACACAGTCTACCCAAAAAGGTGTGCCATCAAGTAATGAGAGTGAAGGACTGCCTGCCGCAGGGGTTTCCCCAGTGTAGTTTACAAGATACCTTGCGCAGAGTGCAAGGGTGTTTACACCGGTCAGTCAGGAAACTACAAGAAACGTCTGCAACAGCTTGCCCATGGCATAGAAAATAAGAGCGTCAGCAACAACACTTTAGCTGAACATGCCGTCATGAATGACTGCAATATTGAGTCAGACAACGCAACAATCATCGCAACCGAAAAAATGACAGCGTCTCAGCAACATCTGGAATTGCTTATCGAACAGACCACTTGTAACACAGTAAGGGCTGGTTCACACCGGCGACCAGTCACGCGACCAAATTAGCCGCTTTACGACTGGTCCCAAACAGTCGCTTTTGTCGCAAAACGACTGCTTTGACTCAGTCGCTCGCGGCGCGATTTTTCAGTCGCAGGACGGCTAGCATCAATCAGCGAAGCCCAGAAGTGACGTCAGCATTTGTTTACATCCGGGCTCAGTGCTTTTTTTATTGCGCTGGCCCACTGCCGTCAGATACAAACGAGTGCATTCCTCTGTGCTACCATCGCCATCACGGAGTGCTCGACCGAGCCAAAGCAGTCGCTTTGTGACCAGTTGCAAAGCGACTAACTTGGTCACGCGACCGGTCGCCGGTGTGAACCAGCCCTTAATCATAACGACAGACGTCTAAACCCAATCTAGACAGCGATTACTCAAGCCCATTTAAATGAAACACTTCTGCTGATGTATTAATTGTGAGCAAGGCTTCCACACCAGAAGCTAAATCATCATAAATGTTTGTTTGAACTGGTCGAGGTCACTTTTTTTGTTTCGTATGTGTTGACATGTTGGCGCATTTCTTCTTTGGGCTGTGAATAAAAGTGACATGTTGTCACAGCTGATAAACAGATCAGCTGATTACACAAGACAATGCAGTCACACAAAACTATGTAAACATGCAATGGGAATCGTGCACTTTATCACAATTGTGAAAGAAAAGTAAACAATTTTGTTTGTACACTTATCGTTCCAACTACCAGTAGAGGAAAATTACAATTAAGGGCCGCCCTTATCAAAAAGTAATTATGATGATTAGCACACATTTGCATAAAAGCATGTGGGAAAGATTACAGCACAGAAGCCCAGCCTTGTAACACTGAGCAAGGCCTCACAGCAATACAACCAACAACATGCTGAATACACGAATTCAACAGCAAGTCCTTTGCTTAATAAAGATAAGTGTAATGCAATGGTGACAAAGATTTCGCTAAAGAAATCTTTAAGCTGGTAAGCTTCGTAGTCGCAGGCTTGTTTTCAACTCTTCCTGAAGCATGAGCACTACGGTGCAGCGCATTAGAGAACACAAGTCGCTCGCACCTGTCGTGATCAATCCATTTCGAACATAACAAGTGACCAAGAACTGCGGTATTCGACAATTTATCTATATACTATCACAGATTCACCCCGTGGATTAATAAAATCTTTGCGAATCATGGTTCACGGATCTGCACACAACGCAAATTATAGCACCCACTGATGCACTCTATCGCGGAGACGGCAGCTCGGCGTAAGCACATACGGTTGAATAATAAGCAGGTTGCATGCAGCCAGCGGTCGGCCAGCGCTGGGGCATGACATAGTTGGTTAAACACGGCGTGGTTCAGCACGTCGCAAGTACAATGGGGGAAAAAATCTCTTGGACTACGCTAGCCAGAGAAGAGATTTTAAACATGCGCACAGAATACGCGGCCGACGTAATGAAGAATTTTACTTCACCTGTCATATGCAGAAGTGCGGAGTCGTAGTAGCCGCCTTTGGTCTTCTCTTTGTTGCTCCTAGGAAGCACTGTAGACATCCCCAGGGGTGAAGTCGTCAACGTCCTTGCGGCTAAACCGCCGCACTAAGGTGGCCACCATAACCACACGCTCTCTGCACCTATAACCTTCTCGATCTTGTGAAATTGGTATCTCACGTAGACGAAGAACGGCATCTCAGTAACAGTAGACAAGCGCGCGATCGTTCACGCACACAAAATCCGCCGTGAGAAAAAAAAAAACGTCAGTGTTGCTAACAGAGCCGTAAAATGAGTGTTTTACCGCTAACTAAGTGTATGCTGGCTGTGTACTGACATTATATTTTCTTGACTGATTAACTTTGTTGTTTTAGTTGAAAGTTCTTGAGCTCTAAATCATAAATCAAGTAGTGACAAACATGAAAGCGCTGCTAATAATTTATTATATTGTCACAGCTTTTATACAATCAGTTCCGGTTTCGAACGACACCAAAGCTAGCTATTTTATCAACGGAGCGCTAACGATTGTCACTATTTTTTCCTGGGTTTAGGGCTCTGGCGCGTTCTCCACGTAATAAATCAATAGTCGGAAATACCACGCCGGTGCCTCATTCCTGTACGATGTAATGCAACGATGTTTCGGGTCATTCGAGTACAGCTTCAGCGGCTGCAGCCTTCTGCTTAATTGTTGTCTAAAAAAAATAGCGGTTCCTTCGAAGCAGTCCGGTTAGTTGTCAAACAATGTAAAAAAAAAAGAAAAAAAAGAAAAGAAGAGCACTAAAACAAAGAAGAACCAGCGAGATTCGAATTCGCGACGTTGCGAACCGCCTCCGCGTACTGTGTAGCGGTCTTACACACTACGCCACTAACGCAGTCGGCTGCAAAGTGATTAACAACCGGATTTGTATGACATTGAATATACGTTGCGTGTTCTGTGCGTCTTAATCGTACTTCCGTCAGTACAGAAGTGACGGCCCCGGGGTCCGGGCCCGCGCCCGTCGAGGTGTTGGCAGTGTTGGCCCGTCACGGTAGTCGGTTCCACCAGTTCCGCCAGTTCCACCTCCGAACTGGCGTTATCGGTTCTATTTGGAACCGACTCAACATCGAAGTTCCTCGACAGACTGTGTGGAGCCAGAACAAGAATCGTCTGCTACTCTAGATACTTCTCAGGTAAGTTCTATTTTAAAATGACTCTCGGCGCCCGGCATTACACAATGTCAATTCGCACACGGAGCCGTTACGTTCGCGCTCATGTGAGGCAACAGCTTCTTTCGTCGTAAATGATAGCTTTCCTCCTCGGGGCGATGCAGCCAGCTGTTTCACATATATGTATCAGTTGGGCGCGCGGTGCGAGCGTTTTGTCCAGAATTTTGATCCCACAAATGCGGGAGGGAGAGGTGAGTAGTAGTAGTGTTAATTATGGCAATAACGCTTAACTCTGCAGCCCAATATATAGGGAGCACGGCGCTGCGTCAAGGGGGGGCGGGGGGCGGTGAAAGAACACGGGGTCGGTGCCTATATGTTAAAGAGAGGAAGTGTGTGGGTAGTGTGCATTCATTTTTTAGGGGGGGGGGGAGGGGGGGGCTGTCAGTGGGCATCCCGCGAGGGAGGGGCGAGAGGGAGGGAGTGCTTGCTTGCCCTTGAATTTCGGCTCTTACTACGGGGGATTGGCCACGAAACTGCGGTTAATACATGAGGGGCGATATCTAGGATTTAATGCCTGCGCAGTACCACTGCCGCCCGTTCTCTTCAATTCTTGTCCAAGTGGGGTTGCGAGGAAGTTCTTTTGCTTTTTTTTTTCGTCGTCTGCTAACTCGCACAAGTGTTGCCACATCTAGGACAGTTTTGTTTCCACTTGGCTTGCTTATAATATGAAGATTTAAACAACGGATTCTGTTCCTACTTTTGTACCCTATTTTTCCTTCCTTTCTGCTGACGAAGAATGAAGTAATAAGCACCTGGCACGCAAATGCAACCACCTGACAGGCAGTTGCACGGTGTTGATAGAGGTAATAGTAATGTTTCGGTGGTCATCGACTGGATGGCCTTTCAAAAGTGCCCATTTGGCTCGGATATCATTTATTAGTAGCAAATCTAAGACACCAGGTGTGCGAGGAATGTTCCATGCACCTGCAATGAGGGACACATTTCAACAAAGAAAATGAGTTACTGGCTGTATTCATACAAACATTTACACATTAGTGCTATGCAGAGGGTTCTAAACAGCATTGCACCTACATTGAGCAAATGTCCCTGATTTAATGAAAGGAATGTAGTAATGCTCAGTAGTGCAAGCTGAGACGGAAACAATGATTCCTAGCCTGTATTATTTCCGTTTAAGCTACTGTGTACTTTTCACGTGTAAAACACTATCCCAACAAAAAAATCCTTTCAAGGAATAATAAATGAGCTGTGCTGTGATGTTAACCATTTCATTTGGTATTGCTTGCTACTCAAAATTCTGAGCAGCTGTCAAAAGGACGATGATAGTCAGAGTAAATTGGTGTAGATAAGATTTATTAATACGCTTTTCTTGCCAGAACCATGAATGGTTTGTTCTCATGACTTGTTCGGTGTTACAGCATCCGTGATCTCTTTGTGCTCGCATCACTTTGCTGTAATCATTGTCAATTTCACATCTGCTAGCTGTCATGCTGCGAGTGCTTGAAGCCCAAATATCATTAGAGCTATTTTGCATTCAAAAGTGACACGCAAGGAAATGGACTGTCGCATGACCAGATCACTCGTTTCTCTTGCTAGATTGCTCAGTTGCAGAAATCTAGAATACATTGCTCGTTAGCCAGAATTTCTATGAGACCAGTCAGTAGCACAAAGTTGGAATAGTATGTACATTATATAACGTACTACTAGTTGTCACGTGGAAGAAGCAAACAGCCCAAAAAAAAACAAATATGGTTAACTTGTTAGAGCACGTGTCATGCCAGCTTCATACCGGCAACATTGGACAGCTGCCGCTTTCGTGGGTTCCAACTTCTAGACAAAAGCTAACTCAGTCATGTCGCTTGTTGCTTTGTCTGCAAATTTGCTTTTGTGCCTCTTACACTTTATGATTTACCGTTAATGAATAACTTCTGAATACCGTCTCACTGCTGTTTTGTTTCTCTTTTTTTATGCAGGCAAATTCAAATGAGCTTGCTGAGGACATTGTTGGGCTCGAAGATGAACCAAATGCACAGGATGAATTTTCTGGAACAGTCAGCAAAGTCCATGGTAATTTGGAAAGTAGTCAAGAGGCTCCTGAAGATGCTCGAGTCATCAAACCTGATGCTGATCTTTGATTGTATGGCAAGAAATTGAGCCACAATGCCTCCTGGCCTCTCTGTGAGCAGATCATAGCTCGGCAAACTCACTCATGAGTGCACTCAGCTCACACTCACTCACACTCATTTGAACGTGGTGAGTTGAGTATGAGTGAGTACTCATGCGTGTGAGTGGACGTGAGTGTGAACGTGAGTGAGAACTCATGAGTGTGAGTGGAGGTGAGTGTGAACGTGAGTGAGTACTCATGAGTGTGAGTGGACGTGAGTGTGAACGTGAGTGAGTGCGAACTCATTCACTAACTCTAAGAGATATCATCTATGCTCTTTTTAAAGTCTTGGTGAGTCTTTGAAGCCCCAAATATAACGTTGTTTGATTTGCAATCTGCAGCACCTGTTGGCACTGCAGTCAATAGAAGCCTGTACTCATGTGACAGTCATGTCTTCACGTAGAAAAGAGAAGAAACTTTCATACATTTTCACAATGATTGTGTGGCTCTTCACATTGTGCAATGTGCTGCACTGTTGAACGCCATATTCATTGCTGTCATTGGACCTAGGATGCCACGTCAATTTGCCTCTCGCATATATACGGATATGTGTTTGCCGTGCACCAAACATGCACACCATCTTGGAATTAATGACTGTTTCAAATCGAGTTTTCAATATTTATTCCTATGTGAGGGCAATGCAACAATACAATACAATGCAGAATTTGGGTGCTTTTATATTCAAGTACCTAATTTGCACAACGTTCTGTTGAACTTTTCGGTTATTTTGTTGCTATGATCAAGCATGAACATTTGCCTACGACAGTTTATATAGTATCTTGTACATATCAATTGTAGTACAAAAGCTTTGTGTTGGTGTAATTAAACATGTATTCTGAAATAAAGTATACACACTGCTGTTTGGCTTCAGTTTCTGTGCCTTTTGTTTGTCATCTGTTCCACAATGTGTACAGATTTCGTGTTCAGAGTAAATTGTAGGGCTGTCTCGTGTTCTTTAATGCTCTGGAAAGCACCTGGCCAGACTAGCTGTGTGGTGCCACATGAGGATGTGGTTTGTCCAAGAGAATACAGCATACCAGAGAGCGATATACATAGGTCAGCAAACTCACTCATTAGTCGACTCACTCATATTCAGATGAAGCAGCAAGTCTGAGGCGGAGTGCGTTCAGGAGAGTAATATTTTGGCAAGATTTAGTCCGAGTGAGTGCGGTTGAGAAAAATTTTGGTGAGTCTGAGTTCGAGTGAGCCATAAGCGCAAAATATATTTCTTGAGTGAGCCTGCATGAGCTCCATTTTTTTGCCAACTTATGGTCCTATCTACTCAACTTCATTACTATCAGCCTTATGTCGGCTCATGTTTATACCTGTGTCTACTGGCATACTTCAATGCATGAGAGTTCATACTCCAGCTAAATACTTATTGATCAGAGGCATGAGTTATGGAGGGGGGTTGCCTTCATCTCAGCACGCAATCTCTTTCACGGGAAGTTATTCATAAAAGCATCTCGTGCATGGTCGTTGGCATAATTTTCTCTTGGGGGAGCAAACCATTGTTGCATCGCGACTGGGAGAGGGGGAGAGCACTGGGATAGCTTGGGTGTGGGGAAGTGCTTGAGTGGCTTGAGGGGGGCAAGTGCCCCTTTTTGACCCCCCTGCCGATGCCCATGATCTCGTGTGAGTTGTCTTTCAATAAAAATGTGCTTGCTGGATTGCAACCACTAATAACTGATATCTCAAGGTACGAGATCAAAAGGGGCAGTGGAGGGCACCTATTATGTTAGATAGCGTTAAAGGAGTAGTGACACAAATTTTAGCAGTTTTCGTATTGTTGCTCTTAATAAAAGTTCTGGTGTCACGAACACTAAAAAATGTACAGTTGTTCCGAGCGCCTTTCATATACTTTTAATACCGCTTCCTTAAAAAAACATTTTTGGTTTCCATATCGAGGAGGTGTTATCATAGTGACGTGTAAACAGTGTGACGCAGGTCTAAGTCACGAGGGGACAGTAACAGTTGATGTTCTTGCAGCACTCTGTAGGTTGCTGTTGGTTGTACGTGTTGCACGTATACAATGAAAGGTGAATTGACATGCAGTGGCTCCAACAGCAATTTTGGTTGCATCTCAGACGCAGCACTTGCAAATCCAGCGAGCGGTGCTATCTCGTCATGATAAGGTCTATTACGGTGGGTTTGTCTTGCAGATGCTGGTCGACAAAATCTTCAAAACCAAAGTAAAATATGTTATACATGCTTCCTGGCTCCAGTGTGTGGAGAGCGTTAACACATGCCAAGGAAAGAATAGCATTGACACCCAGGTCGGAAAAGCTAATTATAAGTTAACGTAGTCATGAGTCGACTCGCTGAGATTCGCATCCAGCCACGAGTCTGAATGAGTCCGGCTAAGTAATATTTTGGTGAGTGAGTCTGAGTGAGTCTGGTTGAGGAAAATTTTAGGGAGTCTGAGTCCGAGTGCATTCGGTTGAAGAAAATTCTGAGTCCAATTGTAAGCCCCATAGGCGTGCGCAGGGTTCCCCTTCAGGGGGGGGGGTAGGTTCATCGTAGTGTCCCCCTCCCTATTATGTCAATGTATTGGGCCCCGCAGGGGCGTCTGCGAAAGCAGGCGTTTGGTGTGTAGCGACACCACGGACCCGAGCTAACGGGGGGCGTTTTCACCTCCTCCCACGCCTCGCCGTACGTGGCTTAGCCGTGTCCGGGGAAAAGGGGATCCTGGGGGGTTGAGCCGACGCCGGGTGATTGGACCGTCAAGGCCCCCCCCGGCGGAGGCAACACACCCCTTTGGCCCGTGCTTCACGCAGACGGCACCCCCGGGCTGACCCACCTTGGGGGAAATCGGCAGTCACCTTTTCCTATCTCTCTCTCCCTACATCTTCGCCTTTCTCTCACACTGTGAATCTATCCTGTCTCCTCCTTCCTTCTGTTTACCTTATTTTTCCTGGTGGCAAGGGTTAACCATGCGTGACCAGTCTCCCTTGGCTGGTCATGTATGGTTATAGTAGTTATGTATGGCTAGTGCTTATAATACACTCCCTGGTTGGGCTCCAAGGTGGGCGGCCAGCATGACTACCGAACGCTACACTTTTTGTATGGATAAAAACTCCACCACCTCCAAAACTGATCGACACCTGAAGAGGGGTCGCACCGAAGCAACAAAGGAATTCACATCCAAATGCAACAACTTCACAAAATTTTTTGTGATCACTTCTAAGAGTACAACACCCATGCAGGACATATCGCCTTTCCCTATCGCCAAAGCCATCAAAGCATGCATTAACGGAGACTACGACGCCAAGAAAATGAGTTCTGGTGACCTTTTGATTGAAGTCCGTAACGAGCAGCAGAGCAACAACATCAGGAAACTAAACAAGATAGGTGACCATGAAGTATCTGTCACACCACACCGATCACTGAACTTTGCCAAGGGCGTGATTTCCGACAACGATCTGGTAAAATGCACCGACGAAGAAATAACCGAAGCCTTAGCTGATCAAGGAGTAGTTTCCGCTCACAACATAATCATCAGAAGGGACGGAAAAGAAATCAGAACAAGACATGTAGTGCTAACTTTCGCCAGCACAACCCTTCCAGCTGCGGTACACGCCGCCTATCTACACCTGAAGGTGAGACCCTATGTCCCGAACCCTCGACGGTGCTTCCGGTGCCAAAGGTACGGGCATGGGTCACAGTCATGCCGAGGAAAAGCGACGTGCGTCAAGTGCGGTCTCGGCGACCACAGCGATGAAGAATGCACCAACGATCTGCGTTGCACTAACTGCGAGGGCCCACATGCCGCATATTCCCGAGCCTGTCCCGTCTGGAAAAAAGAAAAAGAAATCAACACACTAAAGGTACAAGAAAATATATCATACACTGAAGCTAGAAAACGAGTAGATTTTGCCCAGAAGGGCTCCTACAGCCAAGCGGTACAGAGAGGGCGGGTACCGCAAATGGTGTCGGTCGGCACTCAGGTCCAACTACAGGATCTAGTGTCGGCACTGCAGCCCTCACGTAGAGAGTCCGGAGGTGCACAATGTGCACTTTCCACCCGAGGCCTGAAGGTCTCCACTGCTGCTGGTACGAGCCAGCGTAGCCTGGAGAGCACACAGACCTCACTAACGGTGCTGAAGGGAAAACTCCCTACAAAAAAGCCAACAACCTTGCAGAGCACCTCCAACGAGGAGCGCCTTTGCGGTGCTGACTCAATGGAAGTGTGCCCTGCAGACACAGAAGAGCCCGGAGAGGTTGCTACTAGTAGCAAGCCTCTGAAACAATCTGTCCCGGCCCCGATTCCCCTTGGCAGGGGAAAAGGGGCGCGACAACAGGTCAGTGCCCCAGGAAAGGGTACATGACCAATTTCTGTTTGCTTGTCTCTTAATCCTCTTGTTTACCTCATCTTGTCCCCACGTCTATAGTTTTAGGCACACTATCTTGACACCAGTTCAGCCGTTTCTTTTTGGTTTCTATCATGACCTTCTTAACACACTGGAACTGTAGGGGCCTCATACACAACTTGGGGGGACATTAAAGATGTTATACAGAATTTTTCGCCTGTAGCACTTTGTCTACAAGAAACAAATCTAGGCCCGAAGAACACCAATTTTTTAAAAGGTTTTACGGTTATTAGAAAGGATCGCGAAAACGCCAGCCGACTGTCAGGAGGAGTTGCCATAATCATACAAGGAGGCATTCCTACCCGCGAAATACAATTAAATACCTCTCTTGAAGCTGCAGCTGTTACGGTTTTATCCCACAAAGTCATCAGCATCTGTTCAGCTTATATTCCCCCCTCATGAACATGTGACCGTCCAACAATTCCATGACTTAACAGCACAGCTACCAGAACCATTCCTTTTGGTTGGTGATTTTAACGCCCACTCTACACTATGGGGCAGCGAGAAAACAGACAACAGAGGGCAAGTCATAGAAGATTTCATCCTCTCAACCAACACATGTCTTTTAAACTCCGGTTCACCAACGTATTTCTCACCTACATCACGAAAGTATAGTTGTCTCGATTTGGCCTTTTGCTCGCCATGTGTTTTTAATGATTTTAACTGGGAGGTCCTCGACAGCTCTTATGGAAGCGATCACTTGCCTGCCATCATCAAAATGACCTCCACTTTTCCTACGATCAGATCAAAACCACGCCGCTGGAGGCTGGAAGATGCAGATTGGCTTCTCTTTAAGAAGAACGCGAAACTCGAAGACGCACTTACACCCGAAATGAGCATTGACGAAATGAACGAGAAACTCACAACAGTACTAATCACAGCGGCAGAAAAAACAATACCACAATCATCGAGCACTGTGCGAAAGAAGCTAAACCCCTGGTGGACACCAGAATGTACACAGGCAAAGAAACAACAAAATAAGGCATGGGGTATCTTGAGAAGATACGCCACCTACACAAACTTAATAAACCTCAAACAAGCCAAGGCCAAAGCGCGGTATGTCGGGAGGCAGACGGAAAAATCGTCATGGCAAAAATATGTGTCCTCAATTAACAGCTCAGTCAAATCGAAAACTATGTGGGAGCGTGTGAAGAAGTTCAGAGGGGATTATTCTCCATATGTCATTCTTTTACTCACAGCTCCAGGCACGCAAACAACACTGCAAGAACAAGCTGACATACTAGGCGAACACTTTTATAATATTTCAAGCTCAGCTAATCACTCTAACACAAACAGTCTGCAGAGAAACAGAGATTGCCTATCACAGAAGCATCGCAGGAGCCCTACAATGCTCCTATAACACTTCAGGAATTAAGCAGAGTGCTTAGTTCAGGCAAGAAAACGGCGGCTGGCCAAGACCGCATTCATTATTCCATGCTTTCCCACCTCTCACTTACATCCACAAAAGCTCTACTGAAATTTTTTAACAAAATATGGGACACAGGCATTATACCAAAATCATGGAAAAACGCAATCATAATACCTTTCTTAAAAGCCGGAAAACCACCCACGTCCTCTAACAGCTACCGGCCCATCGCCCTCACAAGCTGTTTAGCGAAATCCTACGAAAGCGTCGTAAATGCAAGGCTTGCATTCACTCTAGAAACAGAAAATCTACTTGACATTCGTCAATGCGGGTATAAAAAGAATTGCTCAACAACAGACCATCTTGTCCGGCTAGAACACGAAATACGAAGCGCCTTTCTACATAAACAACACTGCCTTACAGTCTTCTTTGATTTAGAAAAGGCATACGACACTACATGGAGATTTGGCATATTAAGAGATTTGGCTGATATGGGGATCCGCGGGAAAATGCTGAAATGTCTAGCCGACTTTTTATCAAATCGAACTTTCCAAGTGCGTCTAGGAACAACGCTTTCACGTGTCTTCCTCCAAGAAAATGGAGTACCGCAGGGATGCGTACTAAGCACAACTCTCTTCGTCGTGAAAATGAACTCGATAAATAGAATAATCCCACGCTCTTTCATGCATTCATTATATGTCGATGATTTACAGATCTCTTACCGAGGATCGAACATGGTTACTTGCGAACGACAAGTTCAAATTACAATAAACAAACTAACACAATGGGCAACCGAAAACGGCTTCCGTTTCTCTGCCGAAAAAACTGTTGCTGTGGACTTCTCCCAGAAAAGGGGCCTACATCCAGACCCTGTCCTAACAATGCACCAATCTCCCCTACCAGTCAAAAAAGAACACAAGTTTCTGGGGATTATGTTTGACAGGAAGCTAAACTTTCTTGCACACATAAACACTTTAAAAACTAATTCAAATAGGGCGCTAAATGTGCTCAAAGTCCTGTCACGGAAACGCTGGGGCTCTGACCGGAAGTGTCTTTTACACATATACCGATCCTTAATACGCAGCAAAATTGACTACGGTTGCGTAGTATATGGTTCAGCCAGACAGTCGTACCTCAGAAAACTAGAGCCAGTGCATAACCTAGGCCTACGCTTGGCAACAGGCGCTTACAGAACGTCCCCTGTTCCGAGTCTGTATGCCGAAACAAATGAGCCATCGCTTGAACAAAGAAGAACACAACTCATGCTGACTTACGTGCTCAGAGTTCGATCATCACCGGAGCATATATGCTATAACATTCTCAACCACTGTAACACAAGAAAACACTATGCAAATAAACCACAAGCCATCAAACCTCTCATACTTCGGCACGAAGAAAAGTGTCGCGAGTGCAATATCCCAGAAGAGGCACTTACTGTTGCAGAAAGGCCAACTAGATTAGCTCCTTGGTGCGACTTCACACGTTTTCTAGACTTCTCTCTGACACACCTTAAGAAACAGAGCACCGCACACGAGCACATAAGACAAGAATTCCGCTCAATACAAGAAACATACAGCGCCTACAACGAGTTTTACACAGATGGTTCAAAGACACATGAATACGTGGGATGCAGTGTCGTATCAGAAACATGGGAACAGACAATGCGGCTGCCGCTATTTGTTTCTATTTTTACAGCTGAATGTTACGCTTTATGGATGGCTGTGCAGAAAGTTGTAACGGAAAAACACAAAAAAGCAGTCATCTACACAGATTCGCTAAGTGCTCTCAAAGCTCTCAACTTAAAATCCGAACGAGAACCTCTCCTTGGCGACATCCTCCACACACTTTCACATTTAAATCCGGATCACTCAATTCGTTTCTGCTGGGTCCCAAGTCACGTTGGGATCTTTGGAAATGAAAAGGCGGACACGGGCCGCTAAGGCCAAACATCAAACGGTATCAAATACAAAGATGCCTGTGAGGGACGGGCTTCAAGCTATTCGCAGAGCTCTGACTGACAAATGGCAGAGTCAGTGGAACACGCAGTGTACTAACAAACTGCACCTCGTCAAACCGGTACTCGGAGAATGGAAAACCTGCTATCACCAAGAACGATTCATGGAAGTCATAATAGCCAGACTTCGAATAGGGCACTCTCACCTCACACACAGTTATCTACTCACGAAAGAGGCACAACCAATATGTGAAAACTGTTACGCCCCACTAACAGTATTGCACATTCTAATTACATGCCCACATATCGAAACGCAGAGACGCAAACACTTCAACGAACTATATAGAACGTGCATACCTTTACACCCAACTTTCATTTTAGGAGACGATGCGCTTGTGCCTCTCGCAAATGTCAAGAATTTTTAAAGTGAAGTCGGCTATCTTAACAGACTCTAAATAACGTAGGATTTCCCCACTACCTTTGATCCCTCGCAGACCCTGCTCTTGGCGCAGCATAGCCTAAGTCGCTTTTGCGCCAATAAACCCGAACAAACAAACAAACAATGTATTGGGCTGACTTTGCACCCCCCCTCTTAGGTGAATAGGCCGCCGCCCCTGTGCTCGCGCCTACGGTAAGCCTCAAACACAAAATATATTTCTTGAGCAGCCTGTGA
>JALIZH010021882.1:0-25802 GCA_030522465.1 Rhipicephalus appendiculatus | reverse complement strand
GCTAACAGCAGGCGCACACCAAAGACATACACTGTAAACGCAAACTAGCCGAATTGGGCGTTTTAAGGGGGCTTAATACTACCTTCATTTGGGACCGTACTCCCTTAGGGAGTATTAAGATCGGTGTAATAAAGTTCTGCGTCCTCAATTTTACTTCCTTGAGAAATTATGGGGATAAAAGGTGGAAGAAAGGAGGTAAATTCACGATCTGACGCCATTTTGTCAAATGGAGTTCAAGAACAGAAAACTCCTATTTCTCTTTCTCGGGCATATCTTCCCTTTATTTTATCCGAAGCTATAGTGCCTTCAGTGCTGGCGTGCATGTATGCAACTGCGCGGGCGAAAGGAGTGTTTCTCAAAGAATGCTTAATAAATTCATGAACGTGCTAATCAATGATTTCTTCGTCTCGTCGACTGGATGCACATTGTTGTACGGAATGCACACTACCGCTGGTCTCGGGTTCACGATGAATTTCGACCACAGAATGACTTCGCTTATGTTGTTTTACCATCAAATCGAAGTTAAACTAAAAGTAGGAGCGTGTACACCCTCGATGTGGCCTATCGGCACCGCATGCACACTCAGTATACCCTTTTGGATGACGAATTGGGCACAGACAGCGTGCCTCAACGCACGGAATAAGATCCGGTGTTGAAAAAACCCAGGTGAAAAAAATAATAATAAAGAGAAACCGAAGAAAAAACGCGACGCTCCTCAAGCGGGTGCTCTGAAAGGGTCGACCTTCGAACGGCGGCGATAAGAGAGGGAACCATCGCACGCAAGCGCGCGGAGGGGAAAAAAGAAAGCAAAAAGAAAGAAACGCGCGGAGAAGAGAGTCGCGAGAAACGCGAGAAGCGACGAGAAGTTCCGAAATGACAGCGGATACCAGCGCAGGCTCATAGAGTAACATAAAAAGTTAAGAGAGGACACTCCCATAGACCCCAGCGGCTGAATTTCGGTTCGCAGCGCTCCAAACGGGTCGGGGGGAACCTTTGCAGCCTCGGAGATGATGGGGACAGTAGAAAGCGGTGGTCTCGAAAGCCATGTTCTAGAGACCACAAAAATTACACGGCCTCCGAGACCACATCTGTGGATGTGTCGTCTCAGAGGCCATGTTTTAATTGCGTTTTTTTTTTTTTTCACGCGTTGTTTGCATGCATTGATTAGCTTCGTGTAAGCTGTACCGCCAGAGCGGCAAGCACACGATGCCACTGTGTGTTTATGCAGACATTTTAAATAAAACGTAAGAACTCTTGGAAGAGACGAAAACTTTTATTTTCAAGCCATTCTTGGTAAGCACATGCACACTTACATGCGCGCACGAAGACGTGGGTTCATTGCACTGCAAGACATGGCGATACAGCTGCCATATCTTGAGTTTAAATTTTACAGAAACAATAAACAAGTAGGCGACATTATGAAAGGCCCCCACACAACAGTAAAACTGCAGTACACGCGCACGTACGCAAACAGTTAACGACGCAGCGCGACGGTAGTTGCCGTAGTATTTGACTCCGGACGGCATGATCTGAAAAAATAAAAAAAAAAAAGAACGAGAAAAAAGGATGTTGGCTATGTCTTCTCTCCCGCTTTAGCCCAAATTTTCTCCGACGCACTTCACATCACCTTTTTTGCGAAAAACAGTCACGAGTAGATTCCGCAGCTAAAACAAAGCAATATTTGGCGCCATGCATGCGTTACCGAGGCAGTCGTGTTTATTCAGAAGATTAAATCGTAGCCTCAGCTAACAAACATTTTTCTCGATTCACAAATTCTCTCTAATAGCGCTCGTAACAAGAGCTTCAAGAAAAATGCGAACGCCACAATTAAATAACGATGTTAAGCCTAACTGCACTTTCACACAATTTCACGCATTGAATTCGAACTACGTGTACCGGCACAAAAAGAAAAAAAAAGACCTGACGACGCAAGCGGCGACTCACTTACTCGCGCCAAGAAACGATTTTCTCGCAAACATGCGCGAAGTGAGGAGCGCAAGAAAGCTCTCCGCGCCGAACAGCACAAGCGACAAATGTTAGCTTAACATGACGAATACAATACGCACTTCGCAAATTAATGACGGCGTTCTTACCAATTCGCCTCGTGTGCGACCGATGGCGGCGCTGCGAACGGCGCTCCGGTGACGCAAGGGCGGGGATTCGGCTTTTGTCGTCTGCTACGCTCTGGCTAAAACAGCAGCATTTTCGTTATAGTTCGCTCGCATCGCACGGCGTTCCTCGACTACTAGCTGCATTTTCTTCTTATGATATTTCTTGAGATGACTGCTAGCATTACATGAGTTTATGAAACGTTAACATTTAACATATCTTCTGTATACCGACAGCCATCGCGGTCAGGTTCATGCCACCGAGTTCGTAGCGTCGCTCACTGGGCTGGATGGCGTTGAAATAGCTTACGTGAAAGCGCGAACGCCCCCGCCAAGTGAGTTAAAGAGAGTCTCCGCTGCTTTGAAATCGCAGCGCGATCAATTTTGCGGCTTATTCGCAAAAATCAGCGTTGTGTAAACAGACTTGAGGTGAATGAAAATTCATGCTCCACTCCCAGTTGTAGTCATGTGGACTTGTGCAGACACGACAGCCGACAAAATGAAATCGATAAATTCATCGACCAGCGGGTTATTGCGGGCCACTAGCACAGATTGGGCGAGCTGGATGCAAATAAGATCGCTCGGAACGAAACGCCAGCAGTGGTGCGCGTGGTACAGTTCGACTCATGATTAGAGATAGATACGTTCATGAGCCGCATTCATGTTTTCGATCGCGCAGTGCTGCCTACTCGACTGTGCGAGCCTGCCAATGGTAATGACAGGATGGCGCGCACTATATCTCTAATGCTTGGGCAACGCGATCCGCTGCAGCGTTCGCGTTTCACTTGACACCGATAGTACAGCTTCGTAAACATTAGGAAAAATCGGCGCATGTGTCCAGGAAGAGGAGAAAGAGAGCTCTTTCCCACCATTCTTTTTGGCCCCTGTGGCTGATTATTGTGATTCTTTACCGTGCTGTAACAAGATTAAATATTTTAAGGTGGGAGCCTTAGATTCCACATAAATTGTGAAAATTGACCGTCGGCGTCCCGCGTCACCAGCGTCAACACGAGTGATGCGAAAATTCATCACATGATCACGTCATCATGACATCCCAGACCGACAAAATTTGTGACGTCATAACGTCATGTCACATGATTACGTCATCACATGACATCGTCGCTTTACATTGCCTCCGTGATTGGTGGGCCGATCTCGGAGGCGATGCAAAACCAGGTGATGTGTAGAAAGCTTCAATGCAAAACCACGTTACGTCCAGAAAGCATTCGGAGGGGGGGCGGCGAAGGAACAATACATCGACTCAAGGAAAAGATGGCTTTCGCCTTCGAGTCAACTTAGGCAAATGCATAAGGAACTCGATCGAGTCTCTTTAGTACAGTGATCGCACCAAGCCACATCAGGAGGTAACCGTTGAGACTGATTTACAGTATTTAATTGCAAATACATTTTTCGATGCGAAAGCTTCATATTTATCAACGTTAGTATGATTACACTAATTCTGTTCAGCATATTTTCAGACCACCGTGAACGAGTGAACAGACGTCGATTTATTAACGTAAGGGTTAAAATATGTTGCAAAAAAAAAAGAACAAAAACAAAAGAAAATCACTCCGGACAACCTATCGATATTTCATATCCCCGTCGTGCATCCCCTTTAGACTCACCCTGTTTATTTCGTGTTTCAATTTAAAGTACTTACGATGCGCTTACACAGCAGCTGCTAAAAATGTGTATTTAATCAAACGTTGTTGCCGGTAACGCCACTTAAGTTATTTGAATGACATCACACGTCGTTTGTCATGCTCCGAACAAATGAATTAAATCGAAGGAGCAGGCTTGGCAACCGAACACGCGCAGCACGCGGTATACATTTATTGCGCTTTAACGCAGAAATGGAAGCTGAAGCCCGAACGCTGAAGTCAGTTATCGAAAATGGACAGGAAAGTCATTTTGAGTGCGCCACGGCCATAGAACAGTCGCGAAAAGAAAAATTCACCATAGAAGCAGATGTACACATGGATGGCTAGCAGACGACAACAGGAGCAATCGACAAAGAACGTGCTCCTGACGGCAACTCCGTTCGATTTCGATGGACATTTTGCTTGAACATTCAGTACAAATTGCTTTATCAACTCGCCCACCAATATTTCAATAACTCGAGCACGATAGACAGGCCGGCAGCGTCGAGCAGCCTTCACGTAGCGAGCGCGCGCGCGAAGAGCTGCATCCGAGTCCTCTCCTTGACGTCACACGCGAGAGGGCGCCACTCCAAGATCTCGAGGCGAATAGCAGCCGCCAAGTTGAGAGGCCCACGTAACAATTCAAGACCACGTAGCACGTTATCGCACATCTTTTATCGCGTCATCCTGCAGCTGTCCGTACTTCATTGCATTAAACGCTCATGAACACGGAGCGTGACAACGTTGCCGTCGCGTCGACGCCATTCTGCACTACTCTCGCACCCGATACCCGATTCATATCGAACCGTCCAATCGCAGGCGATAAAGATAAATTCAGAGACAAGTAGACGCATATTGCAATTAGAAAAGGTACTGAAGTAGATAACAAGTACGCGGGTTCCCTTGAAGATGGAGAGTGATGTGTCGCCCCTCTCACGGCCGACATGAAGCTGCGGCTCCGCCGCTTTTGGCCCGAGTGACCACTCTTGTAATTTGTATGTTACTCTATGGCAGGCTGGCCCCAGCGGCGTGCGTGAGTGATAGCGAAGCGAAGCCGTCATGGGATAACGTCGGTTTTGTGAAGGACGCCTTTCAACTACTCTGCTATGCGTCGATCATGTGTGCGCGTTTCATGCCGGCAGCTTTACTGTGTTCTCGTCGCGGGACGTGAAATGTGTGGTTTGACGACAGTGCAACATGCACTGCGTGCGCAATGGTGTGGCAATGGCCCGGCGACTCAAGCGAGCAGCAGCTGATGGGCGCGCCGCGTTCGCGGCACATTCAGGCACACAAATGGTACGTAATACTTATGTTTCCTCTCTTTGCGCGTCCTTGTCGCTTGGGCAGCAGTAGGTGCTGTTCTGCACACTGCGTCGCGTCAAAAGTGCAATGAAACGCGAAAAAAGAGAGGCCATTAAGCTCACATAACAACGATGTGTGATACGTATTTCAAATTGGCTGACCGCTTGGCGTGGCCAGCCAATTCAAGCGAGTGCACCTTAAAACTGAATGTTTGTGCGACATAATTTCCTTGCTTGCGATAAAGCATGAATGAAGCAGTGCTTCCAGGGAATATACACATAAGCAGCAGCAACAACAACAAAAAAAGACAGCTGTTATCACGCTGTCATGTGGTAAAACGTGCATTAAGGCCAGATTTGTTTTCTATTTATTCTGTTCTCATGCGCAGATTATGAGCAAGTAAGAATACTTTTTGACGACAATTTATATTGGGCACTTTGTCCGTCTCCTACACAAAAAGTTAAATTGCATATCAAGGCGCATTGACATCATGAGCTTGTATACATTTAGCTAGAAAGAATAAGTCATGTTAATGACACATTATGATGGCCATATGATGTGTAAGACATGTGCTTAGTTACAGTGTGTTTGCTGAAGCACATGCATTTTATGGTATGGTCACTTCATTAGTCACATATCAGCACTACAACTTGCCAAGGTTACATATTTATGGAATTTAGGTGATGTGTCACTTGTGCAAGGCTAATTTAATCACATTGATATAAGTTAGTTGAATCTGTTGAACCTCGTTGTTGAATCACCTTGTTCCTTCCCTCTGGTTATTTTGTTTTACTTTTTGTTGCCATAGTGTTTATGATCAACACACAGTATTCTGACTGTTGACACAATTTCGGACAAGGTAAACAGGCTGGTACTTTGTCCAAGTCTTCTATTGTCGTCATTAGAAGTGCACTGTTTAATTTTGCCATGAATCAATACCAAGTCGCCCAATCTTCAGTCCTAAACAGAACAGCTGTGGTCGATGAAGAAGCTAGTGTTCCATTTGTTGTAAGCATAGCTCGGCACACTCACTCATGAGTGCACTCAACTCACACTCACTCGCACTCATTTGAACGTGGTGAGTTGAGTATGAGTGAGTACTCATGCGTGTGAGTGGACGTGAGTGTGAACGTGAGTGAGAACTCATGAGTGTGAGTGGTCGTGAGTGTGAATGTGAGTGAGTACTCATGAGTGTGAGTGGATGTGAGTGTGAACGTGAGTGAGTGCGAAGGCTGAAAAAATTCTGGTGAGTGAGTTTGAGTGAGTACTCCCTCAAAGTGCCGACCTATCGAGCTCGGCACACTCACTCATGAGTGCACTCAACTCACACTCATTTGAACGTGGTGAGTTGAGTATGAGTGAGTACTCATGAGTGTGAGTGGACGTGAGTGAACGTGAGTGAGTACTCATGAGTGTGAGTGGAGGTGAGTGTGAACGTGAGTGAGTACTCATGAGTGTGAGTGGACGTGAGTGTGAATGTAAGTGAGTGCGAAGGCTGAAAAAATTGTGGTGAGTGAGTTTGAGTGAGTACTCCCTTAAAGTGCCGACCTGTGGTTGTAAGTGATAATAACTGTTGGTGCATAACGTCCCAAAACCACCATACGATTATGAGAGACGCCGTAGTGGAGGGCTTCGGAAAGTTAGACCGCCTGGGGCTCTTTAACATGCACCTAAAGCTAAGTACGTGGGCCTCAAGCAGTTACGCCTCCATTGAAATGCGTTTAACTCCTAGGTTAATCATACTAAAATTTGCACCCCTTTACACTACAATGCTAACTTCACTGACAGCTAAAATTACTCGAATGATGGTACACAGGACAAAAGTACACTTCTGGTGCTGTTTCGCATTTCATTGTAGTTGTGTACTTTTTGCCGTCTGTACTTTAAGTGAAAAGTTCACAAGAAACTACTTAGCAGCATCTCACTATTGCATTTGTTTCGTGTTCTGTTTAAAGGTCTGCAATGGTATACTCAAGTGTGAGTCTTTGCCAAGACATTCATATTTCTGGATATGGAAAGCTTAATGGACTTCTTTTCTATTATTTTCAGGGAGACATTTCTGGCAAAGCTGCAAGAGTTGCTCACCCACTTGTTTGTGTACAAGACACTGTATTGTGCGAACACTCCCCTGTGCCTCACTCTACACTAACGAGGACGTAAAGTGTAATGCAAACCACAGAAAGATATACACACTTCGTGCAAAAAAATGACAAAACTAAAGAACCATGCACTCACAGAATGAGTATGGACGTGACTAAAAACGCTATACACGTGTTAAATTTCAGTTGCTAGTACTGCGTTGTCCTGTTCCCTTTTCCATGTGTGTTGCTGTTTTGTTTTCACATTTTAACTATGAACTCAATTCCTCACTGCTTTACAGGCTCTATAGATTCGTGGTCAAATTCTATTCAACCACATGGCATAGCAAGCCCTAGGATCCAATATGCCAAGCCACCAGCCACTACTTGTAGGAAATTTTTAATTTTAGGCAAGTGATTGCCTAATTTCAAGTTGACTTTGCAGTCATGGTAGTGGCATTAACTTTCAATGTGGTAATTATGCGCAAGCCATGAAGTGAGGAATTAAAGATGAAGAACTTTTTAGGTTGCAGATGACAGTGGCTGGCATGGGAATATTGTAAACATACCTGCAGCAATTATGTATAATAGAAGTATTGGTATATTGCAGTTGTGTGATAATGGCGACAAATTCCCAAGGATATTTCTAGAAAACTGCTTTCATTTTCAGATATTTGTCAATAAGAATGTGCAGCCATATATGAATCCAATGTTGTCATTTAGCTGGCATAGCTGAACGCCTTTACAAATTGTGGTAAGTCGATCTACAATCAACACCACAGGTCTATTTAGGACTTTTCTGCAGAAAACAGAACTGTATGATGATGTGTGACATGTTTTGATGCCATAGGGCAAACTAATTCAATTAAAATCTACAACATGCCTCCCTGCATAATTGCATATTTCTTAAAAGTAATGCTAGCCTTATTGTACTTAGTTGCCTTCGTGTGCAGGCTGACACCAAGTTCCTTGTAGATCCCATTTCTCTGGGTTGTGTTTACATACTAGCACTGTGAAGTGCACATGTGGGTGTGCATTATGATGAGATTTGCCACACTACTTTCATGTTGCTTTACTGTTGTGAATTATACATAGTGCTTGGGCTGTACTGTATACGTTCTTAGTGTTTTGTATTTAGAGCAGGTTCTGTGCAAGAAGATGGAAATATACATATGCTTACACTGACATGAGAACTGCTACTGTTTTGATTCCAATAAAATATTGCGAACACTGTTTTTCTTATCAGTCTTATCACGGCTGTTTCATTGAAGAAGACGGCAATACTACAATTTTTTATTCTTGCTACATCATCTGTGCAAGAGGAGTGCCACATACACATGGACTTTCACAAGGGTGAAATGCATGTGCATTAACTTTTTTATTTAACGGGAGACCTGTCACCGCTAATTTGTGGTGGTTGTACTTGACAATGGGGCATGCTTAAGCGTTCGCTTTAATGCATTTGTGTGATGTTTAACAATGAAGGTTAATTAGTAAGATCGTAGGTAGTAAGATTGTAGGTAGCCTCCGAGTGTGAAAGCAACTAAATACTGAATTTGAGTTAGAGAATCACTGTGTGCCCCACGAAAGTGCGAGTTGCGAATAAGTGCTAATTGTGGATGTAGATTATCGTTCAGCTACTCTGAAGGCGCTGCTGCACCTGCGTTTGGCTCGCGAGAGTACGCGCGCAATAAATGCACTTAGTGTAGGCGCGTTACAATGTCCATGTAACTCGGGTATCTGCATAGGTGTGCACACGGGGAGGGGGGAGAGTCTGCCCCGTGCACTGACTCTATAGGGAGGGTGGGCGCAGCGACGAGCCTTCGTCCCCTCCCCCCCCCTTCCACCTGAAGAAGCTTGTGGGTATCTGCGTGAGTAACTTTTATATGCTATGGGAGTCGTAGCGGTGTGCGCGCCGGTGGATGACGAGAACGATGGACACAGGCACGCTCGCGGCTCGCGCTTAGGGGCCGCTGACAGTCAGTCGCGGCAGAGTTTTGAAATGATAAAGATGTGTTGCTCAGTGTTTCGTCCTCGTCTCTGAGGGCTTCCGTGCGGCGGGAGGCACAGACACCATCAATGGAAACACAGGCGATCTCGTACAGCTCAGAACACGCCGCTGCCATGGGACGCGTGCAGCTCGCGGCAGAAACAACGAAAATAGCTCCACATCATACGCCCATGGAATGCACATATGTTCGGCCATCTGTGGATACCTTTTGTCACGCTGGTATCCACGAATTTAGGGCGAGTGAAACAGTGTCGAAGTACTCAAGAGGGCACACGTTTACAATTTTTCTAGCTGCACGACACCCCCGAACCGAATAGTTCGAAGCTGAAGGTGTTTACCTTGGCCTTCGTGACGCCCCTGAGTTTATGAGCTGGCCTTGCGAAAGCGCTAACAGATGCCGATGCTACGAGAACAAAAGTTAGAGGTGTCGCCGACGGGTTAGTAGCCGCTTTGTAGATATATACCCCCGTGAAAAACTTCGCAAGCTAGTGGTGGCGCTGTGGTGTAATGGATATGATGTTTGCTTTCAGTGCGTGTGGTCGCGAGTTCGATTCCGTTGTCGTGCGTGCTCGTATGCATATGTCATGTTTGTGCATGAATACATCAATGTCCATTTTCTAATATATCCTTGCGATGAATAGTTGCAAGAAATGTGTTTAAAACGCTAGTATAGTGCCTGAAATACCTTTTTTTTTTCTCGCCCTCTCTCGGGCCGCGTATAAAGGGGCGTTTTAAAAGCTCTCAAAAGAAGCAGAAAATCTCCCAATCAACTACGTTCAAGCCCCCCGAAATGAGTTAAATAAAAACACCAAAGCTACCTCCTAAAGACTCTGCTTGTTAAGCCTTGTTAAGCCTTCTGCACCGCAAATCGACTGTGTATCTCGAAAACGGAGCTGTTTTATCGGCAGTATACGCTTAGCGAAGCCTCATTACTCAAATCTAAATCAAATACCAGCATTATTTGGGAATGAATGAGTTTAATAATGCAGGCCGACGGCTAGAAAGATTCGAAGTGGACGGCTGTCGCTTCAACAGGTACCGCCATCTTGCCCTGCGTACCCCCCTAAAACCTCCTTTGGCAGGGGGTTTTGCGTAGTACCTTTAGGATGCAAGTTAAGAGCCGGGCCCAAAACTCCCAAAAAGGCTCAAACCCGTTTGCTGTGTATCAACAAAAGAAAAATTCTCTTCTAGGGGCTGGATTTTTTGGTCCTGGTCTTTCGAGCCTGACCGCAAGTACCTTGACCGCTAAGCCATGCACCCATGCTTGCCCATTGTGAACTAAACCACTAGGTTTAGAACGTTGACAACAAACATTGGTAATTTAAATGTGACAGCGTAAAGAAAAACGGACATCAGCAGGGTTGACACGACGAATGCAAAAATAAAATTTATTTCCCCAGCACGAATCGAGCCTAAGCACTCTGCGTTACAGTCAGGTATTCAACCTCAGAGCAACGCCCGGTCTTGAAACTGCTTTGGAAAAAGACCCTACAAAGGCGTAATGTCGGTGCAACGTCAATTGTGATTGCTAACTAATTTTACAACAAAGCAATTAACATTGAATATGTACCCCTATCATACACGCCTCATATCGCTTTAACGTCAATTCAGGTACCACTGTTGGCTCCACTTTTGGAGCGCAGCTATGAGGAGCCCGTTCCTGCGTTGAGAGGCGTCGGCGTCGTCGTAACCAGCAGAGCGAACGAGGACGAAAGAGAGCGCACGCGAAGTGCAGCGGAGGACGAAAGACGGTGATAGCAAGAAGAGCACGAGGAGGAGGGAACGACAGTGGCGAGACGACAGGTTCTGTGTCAGCCACCCGCGGTGCTACAGCAGTGCGTGCCGTCATGTGGTCGCCAATGACATCATCTCTAAGGTATGCGGGAAGGGCGTCCACCGAAAGCATATATGTAAATAGAGCACTGGACGAACGGAGGGCTGTCTGTGTCGGCTGTTGTGGAACTCACCGACGCGCTGCTTTCCGCGGTATCCCGGTTAGCGAGACAGTCGCGCTACGCTCCGTCTCCGGTGGTTGATGTGTAATGGGCTGCACGAAATTCACCGCGCCAGTCACGCTACTCACGACGTACTGTTCTTAATGTAAGCCATGTGCCTATACACGAAATAGTCGCAGCCAGTTCTTTCTGAACAATGAGCGACGGAACTGGTGGAAGTGTGTCGTCTGCCGCTGCTACTAAACGAGCTGCCCGAGCAGCGGCTCAACGTCGCCGACGCAATAACCCAGAGGTGCGTGCCGCTGAAGCAGAAGCAAAGCGTCCTCGCCGAGAAGATCCGGAACGACCAACCACGCTAGTGTAGTGGTTCGACTGCTGACCCGCAGGTCGCGGGATTGAATCCCGGCCGCGGCGGCCACATTTTCGATGCAGGTTAAAATGGTCGAGGCCCGTCTACTTAGATTTAGGTGCACGTTAAAGAACTCCAGGTGGTGAAATTTCCGGAGCCTTCCACTATGGCTTCCCTCACAATCGTGTCCTGGCTTTGGGACGGTAAACCCCCCTCAATTAATATTGATAAGATCTGGAAGTGTGCGCCGCCGAAGCTTCAGCAAAGCAGCTACGCTCAGAATTAGTATTAGGCAGTATCGTAATCAGCGCTGAATTTTTTATAGCAGTCTTTAATAAACATTACATTTGCATTCCTATGATTCAGCAAGCTGTATTGAAGCGTTTCTCGACCCCGGAGGAATACGCTGGCGGACAGTTACGTGTGATATTTACATTATCGCACCGTAAATTGCACTTCGTTTCGATAACACTGACGTCTGTGCTGTAACCTAAGTGCCTACGTGACGCCAGTGTACTCCACGATCGTGGTAAGCCCACGATAGGCACACGACTACTGCACTTACTTCGAACCATCTCTTAACGCTTGGCTCAAAGCCAAGAAATGCAGTATAGACAATTACTCGGTAACTGCTTCCCATGAAACCGACTCCGACAAGGCATGGGATCTGCCGAATTTTCTTCACCATCTTCTTCGTGAGAATTAACACGTTTATTTTTAACTCCTTACATCTATTACCTTCCCCAATTCTGAGTAATCGAATTTCATATCCGGCACATTTGTAGAATTTCAGATCATGACATATTTGTGACTTTATTAAGCAATTTTTGTAATACCTTGTTATATTTTGCGTCTTAATAGCCTTATTTGTATAACTAACAACATTGCATGGTAACAACATAGCTATTGTTGTGTATTTAGAAACATTACACCGTTATTTTTCTTAATATGTATATTTCTGCTGGAAATTCATGCTATATTGTGCCAATCATTAACCACTAATCCATAGACAGACACTTGGTATTGCCTCTTTGTACATACAATCTTGTTTTTAATGTTTTACCAATCCCACTTGTAATGTGCAACCCTGAGGGTATAACTAACTAACTAAATAAAGAAATACAATGCTGTCTCGGTTGTAGCACAATACTATGTCCACAGGATCACTATTGTTACGACGTCTTGAGCAGATTTCTTCCTGCAGGTTCAGACATCCGGAATACCGGTAGTATATTTGGAAGCGACGATGTATTCACGATCAATTTGCATATAGCCTGAGCAAGCTTGAGCCTATAGTCTTATAATGTCATGCGCACAGCATCGAGAAACAACAAGAAACTGAAGCACCCTGCGACACACAAATATTTATTGCGGGTGTCGTGTTTCTTGGGAGATGAGGTTACACGAGTGAATCCTCTTGAAAGTACTTCCTGACATTCATGTGCTGTAAAACTAAGCTTTCAAGTAGTCAACCCGTATTCTCGGCGAGCTAAACCTCTAAAGGCAATACAATTGTGCATTCGAAAATAAAAGAAAAGAAGCGAATGCGATAACATTCTCTTTCCTTGCTCTTCAAAACAACCCCTCCGTTTCTACTAGGCGCCCTTGAGTCGACTTTGCTTTGACGGGCCAACGCCGAGCTTTTCTGAGACAGCGGGTCGTCGTGTATAAATATATCTTCTTTCAAGGGAAAACAAGCTCTGGGTTGTTCATGCAATGAAATCCTCCACCACGCACCACACGAAGATGACTCTATCTGAGCGCAGCCTTCGCTCGTCCGGTCTCGTACGAGCCGAGCGTTGTGTGGCTGGCGCAAGATTTATGCCCGCTATATAGACGAGGGAAAATTAAGCCCTTCAAGGGCCTTTGGCGGTGCTTAAGTACGATACGGCCTGTTGTCGGGTCTACACGAAGCGGAGGATGCGCGTTTAATGCTCATGCTCGTGGCGTGCCTGCCGACTTTATTAGACGTCGCTTCGTGGCTCACATGTATTATTTAGGTGTAAAGGCAAGCTGAATCAACAATCAGAATTATACAGCGATAAACGCAAACGTGGTGACGAGCACGATATTTAAATATATGGTGGGCATGTATATGTTTTTGTCTAAAGCAAGAAACGGTTTTAGGGAGTGGGGGGGAGCTGGGAGACTGCGTTTGTTTTAGCGCGTTGTAGAACCACTTTAACCAGGAGTATAGTAAACTGCGCCTATTATAGAAGGGTCACGACCGAATTACTCAAGCTTAATAAAAACGTGCTCAGGCAAGACTAACAATAGTAAATGTGGCAGCCATACTACTATATTAATGATTGCTAGATTTTTACATCCCAGAAACACGATATGATCATGAACGACGCCGTAGTGGAGAGCTCTGGAAAATTTTTACCACCTAACAGGCACCTAAATCTAAATAAATGGCCTCTAGGATATCGCTTCCCTAGAAATGCGGCCGCCAGTGTCGGCATTCGATCCCGCAACCTTCGTGTCAGCAGTCTAGCACCGCAACGACTAGACCACCGTGGCGAGTACGGCAGCATTACGTGTCGTCTCAGTGTATTTTTGTTTTGCGTGGAAAGTGCAGCACAACGGGATATTTCTCCTCAAGTTAACTACCCTGCCTTCCTCATAACATTGGTCTCTCTCTCTGTTTCGTTCTCTCTCATTCGGACTATCTTGCAGTAATGGTGGATGAACTGGCTCGGACAAAACTATTGCTGTAGGCTTGTTTTTCTAGGTGTAAAGTTGTGGATGACAACGTTACTGCAGCGCTAATATATTTATTACACCAGTGTCCTTTTAATCTATAAGAAATACCAAAATATTTTTAGCGCAATATAAACATAATTAATTTTGCAGGCATCAGTATTGTCCGGCACACACTCCCTAGATATATAAAGGACATTGCCGATGACCATAGTTGCCACATTGTTGACAGTATCAACCAGTTTTGGAGAAAAAATAAATATCAGTATACAAAGGTATCTAAATATTGCGCACGCTCAAATGGTAACATTATGCATGTTCAGGCGCCTGACAAGAGTTGTAATAATTCATAGAGTGTCCGTGCTGTATAAACAGCAAACTCATCTGCCTGTAAAATATTCCAAGGATCCTGATGTCTCACGACGTAATGTAAGCGCAGTAATGACACGACGTGATGCAAGCGTAGCAAAGTTTGCTGTCATTTGAGCACACAAATGAGCCTGGTCGAAATTTTTTATTGCACTTGTTACATTCACATCAGATGGTCATTCAATATACTCCATCGCCGTACACTGTCATGCATGATCATCATATTTAGCATTAAGTAGGCATAAAAGAAACCCAGGTGATAGATGACATGCGAAAGTCTCATGAGGTCATATAAAATGGCGCCGTTTAGTCCAAAAATCCAATGAGGAAAATGCCATTGTGATGGTTAGGTTCGTCACGTCGCGGGGCGTGTGACACAAGGAGGGTGGAGGAGACAGTGCACGACACAAAAGACAGTTATATTAGGCGAGAAACACACATTAGATATATACATTAACTCAAGCCCGTGCACGCCGTTCGAAAACAAACAAAAGAAATATACAGTGTCGCATTTGTCTCTGGAGTAGTTCAATGCCTTGTGAGCGGAAGCTCCTTTCGTCCCAGTGGTGCAACCACCGCTTCTGTGCGGAGGCCAACGTACCGGTTCAGAGGGAACTAGCAAGCTCAGGGGAAGGCGCAAGCAGTAAATATAGTTAGGGGTTTCGTAAGGAAACAGTAAAGAGAAAAGTGCAGATTAGTAAGTGCCTATCCTTACGAGTATGCGGCTCCTGGATCTCGAACACGCTCGGTATCCCAAAGATGACTGGCAGCAAGCCGTTCCAAGACGCCAGCAGGGCTGTCAGAGGTCTCGTGCGAGGTGACGCCATGGCCCAAAGAGTTCAGTGGCTCGAAAACAGGAGCCCGTCCTTCCAAACCGTCGCATAGATGCCGGTTCGCAGTAAGCTCTCTGATCTTGTCTTGCCGGCGTTCCAACAGCTGCGTTCTGCGCGAGCCTTCCTTTGTCTTTTTCTCTCATCCGCTGCGCGAGCTTCGAATCTGCTTTATTTTTCATTTTATTCTATACTCTATCTCACAACTACCTTGCAGCACTGCCGAAGCTACGAGGAGTACACAGGCAGTGCCCTTGTGCAGCACATAATATAGTTCCGGGCTTAACTATCGTTATCAACGAGGTGCAAGGGCTTTAGTTGTGCTTCTCGCATGAAGCGTTACAGCGATACGTGGCACGTTAGGTCCTTAGCGCATGCACTTCGAAATTTCTGAAATAATGCAGAGATTACCGGCTGGTAACCGTAATAACCACCCTAACCGCGATGACGTACAGCAATATGGCAGCCCCCCATACTCCCCAGACCACCCACTTCAATCCGAATTCGTGCTTCTTACTAGCTCTCTGCCCGGACAGCAAAAAAAAAGTGGCATAGTCTGTCATCGCTTAGTCTAATCTAACGCTGAGGGCAAAGCATCAGGTATCTTCTTTCGCTGTTATTTATATCGCTGGTTTGTTTTGATGCTGCTAGGACTACCGAGGAGGTACCGAGCCGTAAAAGTGGTTTGATGTTAACTGAGCAGATGTCGCCACAACATTAGCGTCGGTGATGCGTTCACGATGCGAAACACCCTGAATGTCTATATTGTTTTCTGTGCCAATAATTTGCTGTTCCATCCAAGAATGGTAAGGGATTGCTGCTGAAAGTGCGTCGACCGTGCTGTCAAAAAAGAACTCGGTGAAAACGCCAGTATGAACGCTGTTATAAAAAAGAACCGCGTTCCTCACACGCCCTGCACAAGTGGGTTTCTGAACATAAAGAAACAGCGAGGTTGCGTTCCAGCGGAGGTTTTTGCGTTTTGCATTAACTGGGGGGGGGGAGCAAGCATCGACAAGGTAGGCGAGCCAACGCCAAAGAGACGACGAGCAGACGACGCGACGCGGATGAACGCGTCTTGAGGGTGCTTTCGCCTTTCCTATTGGCTAACAAGCCCTGCAGCTTCCACAGTGCTGCAAGGTACTTCTGAGATGGAGTATAGAAGGAAGCGGTGCTGTCGTCTGCTTCACTTGCTTTTTTACTGTCTTCACCGCCACGTTTGTAATGTTTGTCAGAGATAGTGTGCTAGCAAACAGCGTCTACAGAATAGACGTCAGACTCTGGAGTTTTGCAGACACTTAGCGCCACCTGTAGGAGCAGTTTTGGGTAGTGCAAAGTCCGGCTTCCTTGCATAGTTTGCTGTGCAACCAGGTGCAACTAGCGAGTTGGAAACAACGATTAACCTAGATGTTTGGTGTGTTGGCGCGTTGAACACTTAGAAAAAGAGCTACGAATTTCTCTCCGCTAGTCGGACGCGCTTCCGAACCGCCATGAAATGCGTGCCAGAACATGTGCCAGAACGACGGCGAAAGCAAGAGCAGACGCAACAGCTCCGCGCGCTACGAAGAAATGCCAGAAAGGCTTCAGTCGACGCTACTGCTGCGTTGTGAATTGCCACGGACGTAAAGGACTTCAGTTTTACCGATTTCCGTAGCTGTTGCAACGGGCCGTTGCGAACGTGTTGGGTAAGCGAATTACTCGCGTTCTCCACAGCCGGTCGCATGGGAAAGTGTGATAATGTGGGTCTCATGTTAGTGTTTTGAGTAGCCTTGAGGTAGAACCGTGGTAACCTTGACTATGAAGCTCACCAGAGCCTCAGACCGCGGTGCGCGCCGTGCAGCAGTTAAATGCGGACTGGTGAAGCGCGCGATAAACATCGCGCACTCCGCGACCACCCATAATCTGAACTGGTCGTCATCACACAGCATCGCACACGTACGCATTGAAGGTTCAAAGTTCCAGCTTTAACTAGGAAATGCTAACACGTGCGTCATACAAGTAAATCGCGAAATGGTCGTCGTGACCACCGTCAGGTTTTTTCTTGCCCGTGGTCTCCGCGATTGCCGGAGCTATCTCGGAGGCCACAGTTTTGCCTTTCGTTGTACACCGAGAAAGGGGACACGCACGTATCCCCATTTGCAGTATATACAAACGGAAGACAACCGTCAACAGTACATTCGAGGATGCGGAATAAAACAGTTCGACACACTGGAAGCGAGAGACGGATGGAGAATGCAACCGCAAAGGCGAAAATCGCCGCGACCATTCGTGCCTGATAAAGCGAGCTTTGTACCACTGATCGTAATAAACATTGCTCGTGTACGTATACTTCATCGCTTTGACATTATGTATATGCCCAAATTTAACGCAATTAGGGGTTACAGAACGTACGTCGGAGTGCCTCGAACTCGATGTCATGCGATGCTCGCTTGCGCTTGCGAGTTGCAGCACGCCGAAATAACTGAAACACCTTTAGCATTGTAGCCGCAGTCCACTTTGATGAGCTTCCTACTTTTATGAAGCTACGGTGGATTGACGGAAGAACCTTTCCAGATTCTTGATTATTAGGAAACAGCCCTCAACGCGAGCGAAAGAGGGGGGGGTTCTATAGTGGCCTATGCACATTCTCTTGCGGACGGCTCTCTTTGCACTACCCAGTTATGGCCAGGGCGGCAATGAGAGCGCTGGTGGCGGCGTTTTTCGCAGCGCCGCCCGGGCAGAGTCTGACGTCTATCGTCGTTTCGCAGAACGCTAGTACAAGTACATGAATCTCAGCTGTAGTTTCTGAAACACATAGCCAGGCGAAGTACGTAAGAAAAACCCGTATGGAACAAACAGTATGAAACTTTACGGATACCGTTTTAACAGCGAAGCTGTTCAATCTATTGGTAACTTCCGCTCCGCCGTACAAAACCCCACAAGTGCGTGTGCGTCACAGGAATTTGGCAAGCCCCACTACTGAACAAAGCAGATACGAGCGCTAAACAAAAACTTTACTGGGCGAAGTGAAGCACGCGAAATCCGTGAAAGTGGAAGCGAAGAAAGAAAGTGAAAATAAAGAGACATGAAGAAAGGGAGAGAGAAAAAGAAACAATAGAAAGATAAAAATGAAAAGGAATGAAGCAAATCAAAACATAAAAACAGGGGAGAAAATGGTAGAATGGCAGATAAAGAGATAAAAGGAAACAGACACAAAAAAAGAGACAGAAAAACAGAGAGCAAGATAGAAAAAGAGAGAAATATAGAAATAAAGAGGAAGAGAAAGAAAGAAAGAAAGAAAGAAAGAAACAAAGAAAGAAAGAAAGAAACAAAGAAAGAAAGAAAGAAACAAAGAAAGAAAGAAAGGGAAGAAAGAGGAATAAAGATAGAAAGAGCGAGAAAGAGAAAATAATAGATAGAGATAAAACGAAAATAATAAAACGAAAACAATGCAAAGAAGCGGATAAAAAAAAAAAGGTACAAGAAGCGTAGAGAAAGAGAAAGGAAAAAAAGAAAGAGAAAAAACACAAACAACGAAGGCCACGCATCTCCTCTCTTCCTTCAGGCGTGGCACCTCTAGTACGAAGCTGGCCATAATTTGTTTCTGTTTTTATTGCATGTCCTCGTGGAACTTTAGGGAACTTACGAATACAGCTACCGCATTTCTTTGTCATCCTTACACGTCGTTCTCTTTGGCACCGAGGGCACACCTGACTCATTCAAGAACTCTAATTAATATGGACATAGATAAAGCACCTAGAGAAACTTGTCTTATGTTCTTAGTATCATAATGAGAAAGTTACATCAACAGTGTGGATGTACGTTCGGTTCTATAAGTGTGAACATCATAGGCGTGCGCACATCGGATGGGTCGGCAGGGGAAGCGACCGCTTCCCTAGTGACCTGAGGGAGGTACAAAGTCTACATCATACCGATACTCGCTAGCACCTGTTACGCCATTTAATAATGTGTATGGTTATCGTCATGCAGCTTATTTACGATAATGTCGATCGAGGACCACGGATGTTGCGTCCCTAGAACTGTTTCCTTCCGACATTTATTTCCGGAAAGCCGGGGACAAAGGGAGGCCGTTGTGCGAAGTACGTCATTGCATCATTTTCATTTGTGCATCCACTGTAAAGATTGCTTTCTTTCGGACGCTACCAAAGGGTAGGGCGGAGGCGCGGCTTTAAGACATCCCCCCCCTAGTGTTCTTTTTTTAGTTCATGATCATATGCTAAAGTGTGTTGATGCCACGAATTTCTGCTTCTTCCGGGTCTAAAAGATTTTCACCAAGCTCCCTTTTTTTTATATTTACTCCCAGTAGTTGGCAAAAAAAAAAAAAAAGCGGTTCTGTGCTCTCTCCTTTTGCGTATAGACTATTTGCTCAGGCTTCTCTGAAGAGCGCTTAGCCAGAAAGTGTTCTTTGAGGCCATATGAGAAGATAAAAATATCGTGAACAGGAAGTGCAACTATTTCATGCGCTACAGCTTCCGCCTCTGTGGCCAAAAAGACGGATTGTACCGGAAAGCGCTTCGCATCGTACTAGCTCATTTTTTTTCTATCTCCCGGAAGAAGCGAGGAGGCTGCTTCAGAACGGCATTGATTTTCTCGCTCCCGGGCAGTGAAGTGTAAATGTTCTTTTTATTGCCACGACTTTCCGCGGCATGCCCAAATTGGCATTTCCATTTGAAGTATAAAATAAATGACAGCACTGAACAAAACAAAAACAAGAGGGATCGAAGTAACTGAAAGATGGGAAAAGGGCGCGAAGGGTTCCCATGAGGCTAAAAACTGTCAAGGACAACAAATAGCGTAAGTTTTTACTCAGGGCGGATCAGCGGCCTTTGGTGGCTACGAGAAGTGATCTATATATAGACGATGAGAACAATGTGCATATATTTTTTCAGTAGATCAGAAGGATGAAAAGAGAAAGAGAGAAGGCAGGTAAGTTAACAACGACATCGTCTGCGTGACTACCCTACGCTAGTGAATTGGGAAAGGAAAATAGAAATAATAAAAAGAGAGCAGGGAAGGAAAGAAGGGAAGCCAGCAATACATTCACTGACGCATGCGAGTTCAGGCCACTAGCCAAAGACACTCGCACAAGCCCGTCACTTTCAAGAAGCTTTACTGACTTGTAGGCCGACGATCGATGGGAACGGTGTGCTAGCAGCGCCTGCACGGAAAGTGGCCGGCTGTGCCCTCATCGCAACGCGTTAGAAAGCGTTCTTTGCGCGACAAATGTAACCCAGTGCTGATGTACCACAAGTTTGGCTGAAACGTAACACATATTTGGCTGAAGTAGGAAAAGTTTAAGATCATCGATGTTGTCACCTGCAACATTAAAATGTGGTGCCCATGTCATCGGTAATTTCATTGTCGTGTCCGCGCGATGCCCTTTTAATATATAACAGGCGGTCCTGTTTTGCTAATGCGAAAAAGGACCACCTCTTTTATATTCAATGGACATCCCGCCCGTTTAATTACTGTTTGTGATAATGTGATCATGCTGCGAATGTGAGTGTTTACATTGTCAGAAGCAGTATACAGGCAAAACATGAGGTCATGCTAATATTTTCTTCATGATAAGGTATTGTCAAAATTTTCCAAGCTTGATGTACTATCGGCCAAAGAAGTTTGCGGACCACGCGAGCGCGTGCCAAACTGCCTCTCCACGCCACCTAGCGGTGCACCATCTACCGTCGACCACAGTGCTAGGCCGGCAACGGGTCTTGTTGTTATTCACTGGCCTTACAATTTTCTACCGCCGCGTAGCGCATAGTCAGTTCGCAGTTTTCGCGCGAAGCGATTATGTGCCGTATGACCGTCACACTTCTATTTTGATAGCAGGATCAAAGCTACCACGGCGGGCCTCGAACGGCCTTCCGTTGGCTAGGTATCATTTTGTGATAAAGATAGCGGCTGATAACAGTTATGCTCATAGAATGCCCTCGAGACAGAAGCACGAAGACGCAGTTGCCAAAAAAGCGCGCCGCGTTAGAAAGTGAAAGGTGAAAATGATTTGTACCCAGTCAGAAAACAGACAGGCCATAGATTAAGGGAGGGATGTGTCTTTGGCGCTGCAGTGCTGTTGATCGCCGCTGACGTAGCGGAAGTGTCGCGAAGAGGCTTTTGGCCACGCGCTCACGTGGTCCGTAAACTTCTTTGGCCGATAGTACGTTTTCTGGAAAACTGTCCCAACAATTGCGCTGTAGTTTTCTCAGATTATACTTTGATGCCTTCGAAATCGTCTGAACCAAAAGCTTGGAAAAAAATATGAGTTATAATTGGCAAACAAAAAAGTCTGACTGGAAAGTTTTTCAATTAACTAACATGGCAAGTGAGGACATTTTTTTTTCAGGGAAAATATATGTAGGAACAGGTTCCTTTACTAAAAATTAATGCAACTACCACTTGGAATTATTTTGCGAAATTACAGGGACATACTGTTTCTGGTTTCTCAGAAAAGGCACATTTATCCACCACAGCCTAAAATATAGTGCTGAATGATATAGAAGTAACAAAGGGAACAAAGCAAAAATTACACAAACGGAAAGCCAAAAAGCTTTCTTAATAAACGCGCAAATTTTTAAAATGAATTATGGAACAGTTTCGGAGACATTAGGCCGAAACCGAGATGACCCTTTTACCCGACCGTAGCCTCTTAACGAACGAAATAAGGGAGGATTGAGGGTTCTATTTTTTTTATTGACATAACCTTAAGGAAAACCAACAGACAATGAAGCCAAGGAACGGACAGGGGACGTTATTTGTAGTATTTACGACATAATTGTGAAGAAATTAAAGTGGGCGAAAACACAAGTTGCCCTTAAGACAATTCATAGTTTGTGGGGATGGTGGTGGCCACTGAGGAGCAGGCATTGTACGCAGCCGCTGACCAATGGGAATACTGCGCTGCGCTGCCTCGAACCCGATAATTCAAATATTTTCAACAGCTCATTCAGATTAGTCGAAATCAGACGCGCGCTACAAAATATTATACCTTTCGGGTCAAAAATATTCTCAGTTTTTATTTCTAGATAAACTAAGTTTTCCTAGGGAGGATCAAGGCACCCTGAAACAGTTTTCTTTTAATTTTGTGGGTATTTAGGCGACAGCATTATTACATCATCCGCACGACACGTTAAGCGACGCACCTTGTACGAAGGCAGCTACGGTCAATGATATGTGAGCCACCTTCTCAGCGTTGCCTTTGCGCCTTAACTCGCCAAACGAGCAGCCGTCGCTAGCGACGGCAGCGCGCTCGACGGAGACGAAGCGCATACAGCAATGCTCGAGATCTGCTCCGCCGGGTGCCACAACCCTACCAGCCGTTCCCATTTTATTCTCCTGTATGCCGAAATTTGCAAAGTTTTTGTATGCCGAGAAGAAATTAAACATGGCTGATCCCTCTGTCATAGGAATCGGCATAACACGAAAGTGAAATGTGTCTTCACAGAGGTAGTTGAGCGCTTATTGTTCATTGTTTCGCCACAAGGGCGAAGGAATGAATGCTACAGCAACAAATTGTAATGTCACGCGAATAACGGCAAGCAGCTCGAAACCTGCAGCGCGCAGCCTCAAGCAGAAAGGACGCACGAAATTAGCATGCACAGGACTAGCCCGGACTAACTGTCACAGCTCGACACTTAACGCGCGCTACTCAAACGCGAAGAAAGACGCACGAAAGGAACGCACAAGTATACACAGGACGAGCGCGAACAACTGTCACAATTGTAATTTTGTGTGTGAGCAGCGAGCTCCTTTCATAATCGCGGCCGCTGCGGCGAGCGAAGTGACCTTCGTGCACTCTTTAGCCACTGTAACTTCAAAGCAAACTTGCGTTGGAGGCACAAGACGTCCGAGGCTCCCCCAATTATGATATAAGCGCGCGTGCACGAGCGACAACGCCCTGTGGAGGCAGTGGAGGTGCGCGCGCTTCGCAACGACAGGGGCGTCGACCTTTAGAGCGCGCCGTCCGTGCCACCTTCGCGCCATCTTGCTAGTAATGACGAAAACGCACTGAAATTGCCTACCTCGGAGGACTGTCAGGGGTATATGGTGTATATAAATAGCTCGCCGTGAGTAAACTGGAGAACGTATGCTGTGTGGCTTAGTGGTTTCGCTCCGCGCGCTGCGGAGCGAGAGGTCGTAGGTTCGACGACCGGCGACGGAACTCTTTCTTCTAGTTTATTTTCTTTGCAATCTGTTAGTTTATATTCTACAAATTAACGTCATATCCATGACGGAAATACGTCAATGGAGCCATCGTGGACCCTGGCATGAAACACTTTCTTGTTAAAAAGTATTTCAGAACGATTACAGATAAGTGTAAACTCGGGCAATGTCGTTTTGTCTTCATGGGTGAAATTACAGCCGCAGACCCATGGATCGTGGCGTTGATCGGATAGCGAGTGCGCGACATTCAGTGCGGCGACGCTTTGAAACGACTCCTATCGCCAGTTGCATCACATGTCTTACACGATGTCGCTGCTTCAGAAGTCACCAATCCCTTAATTTGTGGCGCACAACTCGGCTACGGCAACTCATGGTGTCTCAGTAAAGAAACCTCGAGGTAAAAAAATTGGCCGCGTATCTGCGTGCTTCGCTGCAAGTGTCGTCGAAAGACGATAGTCTTGTGCCGGCCGTACTACACTGTTTTGCCTTGCCTCAGACAGCGCTTTGGCCGCATCTGGCTGGCTTTGATAAAATAGAGGAGGCGCCGAGGCGCTGCGTGAGACATGGACGCCATCTGGCAGTGCTGTCGAGAAACATCACCTTGTGCAGAACCCAGCAGCAACATATCGTCGGCCGAGGGCTTTTTCGTGCATAGCGTCGCTTTTTGAGCGCAGCCTAAGAAACGCTGGGGTCTTCAAAATTACGTATCTATGTATTTTCTTATAAAGAAACATACCAGAGACTACTTATGTATTGACGTTACTCCTCAGACATGCGTAACATTTGCTTTTTGATCGACAATGTTCACAAGTATGAACAAAATCACTTGCGCAAGATGGCTGGGCGCTGAGAAAGTGCTTAAACTTTGGTCGGGTGGCTGAATCGTGTGACGTGCCGACAAACAGAGAAACAGACAGACAGACAGACAGACCAAAATTTCTGCGTTTAAGTATCCCAAGAACGACTATCGTCTTTAAAACTGCCACGCACCTCACGTCAACACGGAGTACGTCGTAACACAGGTAGACAACACTCACTGCCCACCGGAGATTCAATGAGGCAGAGTGGACAAACCCAATCTATTCTTTACCGGTGCTACGCATCATGGAATGTAGAATGTACGAGCGAAGTTTAAAACTCCTTTGGATGAGCCGTAGCGATTTGTACCTATTCGCATGTGATATGCTTTGCAACATATCACACACTTGGCACAAAGAGCTTAGTTCGGCCCCTATATGATCATCGGTACTTGCTTTACCGGCTCAATGATTTTGTACGAAATCGTCCAACCTTTTTCAGGGTCCCTTTAAAAAAGCGTGACAAAACGAGAACAGGCGAAGGAACGAATAAGACACCACATGCGCAGACTACACTAACCTCACTGAAAGTATGAACCAACCAGCCAGCAAAAACGTCCAACTAGGAAAGGTTTTCTGAACACTAAACTAGAGGTTCTTTTCTTAAACGACGCTTTAAAGTTTGAGCTAAAATGTTCCGCGCGATTGTCAAGGAGAATCTCGGCACTTTTCTATTTCTATGGTTCTGATATAACGAAACACATTTTAACAAGCTCTTAATGTACACTATAGTATTTTTCTGTTTGTAGGTGTTCATTGCTCTCTTTCCCCTTTGTCCTATAAACTACTCTTTCATTTACATATGTACACAGTCCAGTGTAGGAAGGGAATATTTTTACTGGATGAATGTCGCTTTTTTGTCGTCTTACTTTTTCATTAAAATGCAGAAAGGTTTGGTTGATGGGTCACTGTACACACCAGTATGGTTCTGACATCCGTCGGGCAAGGAAAACGCCACCTTTGTCTGTTCTCCGGATTTAATACCAAAAAACCTGCCCCAGAAGTTCGTCTAAACTACCAATGCCGGGAACAAGATCGGGCCACTCCTTAGCAGCGATAAAACGCAGCATGCTCTTCTCCACGACGATATCGAAAGCCGCACGCTTACCCTTACTTCCCCTACCCCCTCCATCCTGTATTTATGTAAAAGCCGTTCAATCACTCCTTTGCCATAGGACAGACACTTTTCTTTTCATTCTCTTCTGCTCGACTCTTGTCATTAGAAACCCATCCATCTGTGAGTACTGCCTGGCTTCGTGAAAGGCGCAAAGGCGGCAAATGCGTCAGCGGAACACGACAGTGATGGACAACCATCAAAATACGTACGTGCGCGGCATTGGGTAAAGTGGCCCCCATCTGTGCAGCGATTAGGCAAACGTCGCTGTGGTACCCACAGCACAGTGCACTGACACCACTTGTAGAACAATGCGTACAGCATAGAGG
>JALIZH010021881.1:0-24503 GCA_030522465.1 Rhipicephalus appendiculatus | reverse complement strand
GGTTGTGGTCTGTCGACTTGGGACTTTTGGGCCGAGGCGGTACTTGGAGGCCAAGCAGGCTGATGGTGACTCCAGCGGAATCTACGGTGAGACGAACTTCACCAGAGAGAAGGTAGTAGTCAGCCCCTTGGAATTATATCAGCGGGCAGGCTCATCGAAGACAGGAACGCCGGTCAGGAACTTGCTCCCGGCTTCGGTTTGGACATACAGGTCAAGTGCACCGACGGGTAACGCGCGTCCCACCGAGGCCACGTAGAGCTGCCTCGGGCCATGGTTTTAGGTTGGCTGGCGCATGGCGTCGATGTAGCGCTTGTGCGCGGTGCTCCCGTTTGCACGAGAGCCGTAAGCTCGCCGATGCCGCCGACGCGGACCTGTAGTGTCAGAAGCGGACCGCGTTGCGTGGTGTAAGGCTTGATGTCGGGCATCTGGTGGTGTAACGTCGATCCGGCCACCGAAACTCGGCGGGGGGCCCTGGAATGTCGAAGAGGACAAGTCGGGTCCGGTGTGAGGGCGAGGGTGGTCTGCCAAGCTGCCGGTCGACGAGCTGCAGTGCACAGATGCAGCCTCGAGGAGGTTCCCCTGTACTCCGTGTTGTATATTGGTTTCCGGTTCCTGTTTACATATATGATTCCCTCACCCCCAGGGGGCGCCGTTCTTATGTATATATAATGTGTTGTAATTATTAAAATGAGTCTTCGTCCTTTGCTCGTTGACCCGGCTGCGTCTTGCGTCTGCTGCGGGGCCGCCATCCATCGGTACCTGACCTTCATGTACACGTTTCGAAAGGTCACTCCGCAGGCCAACGAATGAGGTCTCCTCCCCGAAGAGGGGGAGAGTTCACCGGCCAACTGTCCTCCTCCTGCTCCACCATTACTACTGCGAGCTACTGCAGTTCCGACAGATTTCGGCGGAAATGGCACCTGTTACAGGCGTCGGCGCCGCAGACTTAAATGTGACAGTGACTGTGCGGACATCCTCTCTCAAGGGAGGGATGATGTGGTATAGTGGTTTTGGTTCCGGTTTAGGAACATGTTCTCTCGGACCCCCAGGGGCGCCGTTCTTATGTATATATAATGTGTTGTAATTATTAAAATGAGTCGTCGTCCTTTGCTCGTTGACCCGGCTGCGTCTTGCGTCTGCTTCGGGGCCGCCGTTACGGCGCGTGCAACCCGGCGTTCCTTCGACGTGGCGTTCTGAGGCCGCGCACGTCTATACCACATTGGCGACGAGGGTAAATCTACGTGAATCCTGCTGACTTGTGAGCCCATCCTACGTTCTACTTGCTTTTGCTGTTCGGCTCACCTTTACATTACGTCTGCATCTCCCCGTTATTTCGGCTGTTTGACAAGTTGTGGACCAGTACAGGTCGTTTTCGGACGCTGCGTTTGGACGCCCTCCCGGTGCTACCCTCCTGCCTTCTCCTGCGCATCTTCCGAGGCTCTCTGTTTCACCAGCAGCATGAACGCCGCCATTCCACCTCCTGTTTTTCTTCAGTGCCCCGGCGTTCCTCCCATTCCTTGGATGAAATGGCGCCGCGTCTTGCAAGCTTACATTGACGCGGCGGCCCCGGACGCGACGCCGGAAAGGAAGAAGGCACTGCTGCTCAACGCTCTCGGGGTGGAAGGACTGGACGTGTACTACAAGGCTGCTGAGGAGCAAACGCTTGACGGTGAACAGTCTACCGGAGACGGTACGGGTCGCGACGCATACCAGGCAGGCTCTTAGCCGCTCCCGACGCATGCTTGGCGCCGCCTGAAGACGCTGTCTGCGTCCGTGCCCAGTTCCGACGCTGAGTGCAAGAGCCGGACGAAACTGCTGTCCAATACATTCAGGAGCTGCGACGTTTGGCCGACAGTTGCAGTTTCGGCACCGCAGCCAATACGATGCTACAAGACCAAATACTTCAAGGACTTCGAGACGCCCACTTAGTACGGGCTTTTATCAAAATGGGAGACACTTTTACCGTGCAGAAAGCGTTAGAACACGTCAAGCAGGAGGAACGCGTCGAGCGTACCATGCAGCAGCTGACTACTCAAGTCAACGCAGTTACGCGACGCAAGCATGGGGGCCTCGGCGTTCGTCCTCTTCTACCATCTCCCGTGCAAGACTCGGCTCTACGGGGAGGGGCATGCTTCCTCCCCCTACTTCACCGCCGTCCCAGCCGAGTGTCTGCTTCCGCTGCGGTTCGTCTCATCATTGGGCGAATTTTCCGGGCTGTCCGACTCGACGCCCTACTTGCAACCACTGCGGCAAGCGAGGGCACTTCAGCAAGATGTGCCGGCCGTCGGGTGATTCGCTGACTGTTGCGGACGGTGAAGTAAGTCAAGAGCGCACTGTGACAAATGCGGTCACCGTCCTCAGCGTGCAGGGGAGCTGTCAACGGCATTCAGTTAATGCGTGTTCCCGTACGTATCAACGGCATCCAGATCAACATGCTCGTCGACACTGGAGCCGTCGTGTCGCTTCTCAACATGCAGGATTACCTAAAATATTTTCCGCAGGTCAAGTTGCTCAAATCGCACTTCACCATCCACAATCATTCTGAGCAGGTGATCAGCAACTTGGGCTTCTTCCACGGAACGGTACAATACCACGGGAAGTCTGCATCGGTGAAAATTTTTGTGACGGAGACAGGAACGTCACTTTTAGGACTTGATGCAGTCCATGCGCTTCAGATGGTGATTTTTGGTGGGACTTTGACCTGTGCAGTGGATCCACCAACTTCAATTCTTCCAAGTGCACCGTTGGAGCTTAACCGATACTCCACTCCAGACCCTAGGCGAGTTCAGGAGCCAGCGCACCAACGTGTTCACCAGCCGAGTTCGTCGACAGTTGCAACGAAGTTCCATCGACACCCCTTCCGCCTGGCTAAGGATGTGACCGACGACCTTGCGCGGCTCGAGGAAGCTGGAGTACTCAAAAGGGTGAGACCATCAGACTACAATACTGGAGCGACCCAAATGCATGAGAATCGCAATGCCCTTCCGTGTACCGGTGTTAAGCCTAATCAGTTGCCATTGCCGACCGTGCTGCATAGTTCTTGTGTAATACCGACGCAAGTGTTTTATAGCCGTGGATACATTTCCAATGTTTCTGGAGTGCTTAAAACTCATACACATCATGAAAGTGATGTAGGCTCTCAACTTCATGACGTTGTGCCTAGTACCAGTGCTCTGCCCGCAGTGTCGACTGCAGAACGTTTTACTGAAGTTCGTGCCTCTATCCCGGCACCAGTACAAGGTCCGTCTGTGGTGTCCAGCCAGAAGTCACCTTTGCCTTGCAATGCTAACGTACATGAGCTACAAGCTCCCATGCAGGTGGCTGGAGGGTGTTTGAGCGAGTTGTCGGAGGCCGTTCGTTCATGCACTCCGCCGCGCCGTCCGAAGCAGCGCCATAAGCCACCGGATCATTCGAAGGTCATTATTTTATGAATTCTGTTCTGACCTTTCTATACTAATGTTAAGTTATGCCTTGTATTACCTATGCCGTTTCTTACTCCAATGTTATTTTTATTCTGCTGTTAAGTGGCCGATTATTCTACTGCGTTTTCTTGATAACCGGCGAGTGCAGCATTCCTCCCAGAGGGGGAGAAGAGAGTGTGATGCTGTGAATTATGCAATTTCATAGGCAGTGGTTATAGATATTATTTCTGTAAACATTAACGGGTGGATACGTTTGCGTTGCATTTTCTAACTGGATACATGTATAATGATCTCGTTAATTTCTGTATAAGGATTCCCCCTTCTAAAAAAGGGAGGGGATGATGTTGTATATTGGTTTCGGTTCCTGTTTACATATATGATCTCTCGCCCCCTGGGGGGCGCCGTTCTTATGTATATATAATGTGTTGTAATTATTAAATGAGTCTTCGTCCTTTGCTCGTTGACCCGGCTGCGTCTTGCGTCTGCTTCGGGGCCGCCGCTCCGGTTTGCACCCGGCGTTCCTTCGACGTGGCGTCTAGGGCGCGCACGTCTATACCACACTCCGTCCTCGGGATTTGTCAGGTTCAACACGCAGGTGTCGTGGCCAATCCGGCCAAACACAGCAATAAGCCGGCCACTCCATTCCATCCAGGAACATTGGTTGACACCTTCGTACCTGTGTCATGCCTCGGCAGCACCGCGGAGCCGGTCGATGGCTACCAGCCATTTCTTATTTTCGGGCAAGGCATGGCGCAAGCCGAGCGCATTTATGGTCGCTACCCATACGTCGGTGTCATCTTGGAAGCCGCGGAACACCGGTACTTCCGAATGTGCTGGATATGTTAATGCGGCCGGCCAGAACCCGTGGCACAACGGCGCAAAGCGGGGGAGACTTTGCGAGAATTGCGCAAGGGTACGCAAGAGCACGGCGCTCTCGGGTGAGTCGCATGGTGAGCCAGGGCCGGCATCTGCGCAGGGTGCGGCAGCTCTGGTACTCACGGTGGCAGAATCCACAGCCAAGGACGCGTGGACGGCGTCCGTTGGAGGCTGACGTGATGACTGAGTCCTGTTCACGGGATCCATGCCACTGGGTTCGTTAGTCACGTTACCAGACAAGAGGAGCCCTTGCGGTGTCTTGGCGCGAAGTGGTATCGCGGCACCGGTGATGGAAAGTCGAGCCGCCGAGGAGGCCTGGACGCCGTCGCCGGACGGCGTTCGCAGTGCCGGGAGGTTGTGAGGCGACGAGGAGGCATAGACGCCGTCCCCGAACTGTGCTTGGTGCGGCAGCAGGTAGGCGGTTTGCATAGCAGAGGAAGCGTGGTTGGCCTTCCTTGGATGCCGGGTCCGGAACGCCGAAGACGCACGAGCACTGGTGGTGTCGGCCTTAAGGCTTCGTTTCCGACGACTGCGCCATTGTAGAAGGAGACACAGAGACAACGCCCTTGCTGCGGGCCGGCTTGCTTGCTTGCTTGATCCTTGTCTTGGCACTTACCCACTTCGGGGGATTGGCCATGAACCGGCGGTTAAAATAGTGATATGGATTAAACTTTAGACGATGAAGAAAAACTGATCGGTTGACTGGGGAATATAGAAAAAATAATTTTTTTTTTTCAGACGCTTAATTTATGTGCCAATATAATACTTATGGGACAATACTTTCGTATGCTGTGATCCGCTCAAAGAAGGACAAGTGCAGAAAGTTGACTGAAGATAAATTAGCACGGAATTCTTTTAGTGTCTTCAAGAAATTCACATACGGCTAAGCAGATGTTCCTGTTGCTGTGGCCCAAAGCAGAAGCCCCAAGGGACAGAATATTTTCCGAATTAAGTGTAATGCCTAAGTTTCTGAATAAAATTTCGAAATGTTTTTTCCTATGTCTGATGAAGCGACGGCAAGTGAGTAAAAAGTGGTCGATGTTTTCTGGCTCTTGACAGAAAAAGCATAGAGGAGATGGCACCAAACCAGACCTGTATAAATAAAAATTTAGAGGAGGTATACGGCATCGAAACTTTGTAAAAGACACCTCCAATTTACGAGTGGGACACCATTTATTGTTCCAAGCAAAAGAAAGATGACCATATTCTTGAACTGGTAATTTGAATTTCATGTTATCTTGAATTAACGAATATTTGCGGAATCTGGATTCCGAAATCAAAGCTGTATCAGGCAGGATGGACATTACCGGACCATCGAGCGACCACCGGGCTACAGTATCGGCCATCTCGTTCAGAAAAATGCCACGATGACCAGGGACCCATACCAATCGCACTGTACGCAAGTTTTTAGGTATTAAAGACGTGTATGCAGTCAGGATAGAAAACTCGGAAGGCGAAGCTGAAGTAAGAGCTCTGCATACAGATAGTGAATCGGTAACTACCACAACCGCCGAATCATTTATTGAAAGTTTTCTAAGCGCTAAAATAATTGCTAAGAGCTCTGCCTCGAATATGGGAGTGTAATCCGGGAGACGCAATGAGAATGCCCACGATAAAGCTTCTGAATAAATGCCTACCCCCGCTTTCTCTTGACACATGGATGCATCAGTCGCAATTACGTTACCAATTCCCACCTGAAGTAAATGGTCTTCTAGCAAGCCTAATAAATATCTAGAAGGAAGTAGTTTGCAATTAGATGGAAATATATCATCAAATTCAATTTTTACGTTGGCCAATGAGTTGTCACTTGAAACGATGCCGCGTATATCAATATTTAGAGGATCTAGCTGTTCTTGAACAAACAACACTTGAGGCTTATATACTCTAGACCAAGGCTCATTAAAAAAATGTTCTCCCTTCAGTCATGAATACAAAGTGAAACCGTCTTAGAGAAGATGCGTAAATTTTTAAATATGTTTTGATGGTAAGAATGCGGAATCTGCACGCTAGAGTGGGAATTCGGGCTTCTTCATATAACACCCTGTTCGCAGTAAATTTTGGTACCCCAAGGCAACTGCGGAGAGCCTCTCGCTCTAGCAGAAGTAAGGGATTAATTTTATAAGCTGCCCCCCCGGAGAATAAAACACAACCGAATTCTAGGATGGGACGAATATACATACGGTAAATCATAATAAGGTTGTCCCTGCGTAGGCCAGTAGGGTGTCGACCAAGCTTACTAATCATTCCAACAGCGCGCGTTGCCTTAGATTTAATATGCTCAATGTGATTCCGCCAACTTAGTTTTTCATCGTAAAGTACGCCTAAATATTTTACGCAGTTATTTTGGGGAATTACTTCTTGACGATAATGAAGGGAAATACTAATGGGAGCATTCAATGGAAAAACAATCACTGAACTTTTACTAACGTTGAGGGTCATTCGAATATGTGCAAACCATGATTCTAAGGTTCCTAAGTATGCCTGTAATGTTGCGTGTAATGAGTGAATATCACCTGCCGAAGAGAAGAACGCAATGTCATCTGCATATACATACACCTGAACGTTATTTTGAATCGGTACTGAGCTTAATAACACATTAAATAACACGGGAGAGAGAACGGAGCCGGCTGTTCTTTATCTGCCTCGTCTTTCTCTTCCTCGTGATAGGAGCTCGAGTGCCCAAGCTACGCTGCCGCTCATCGTCATCACAATATATATATATATACATATATAATGTATTTTTACAGCGACAAAAAGTGTGTCAAGAGGCCAATCAGGTTTCGCCTTAGCGAAGTATATGGGGCAGCGCTAGCACGAATACAAGGACGAGAAAAAACAGGACATGCGCTGACAGGACACAGACAGCGCATGTCCTGTGTTTTCTCGTCCTTGTATTCGTTCTTGCGCTGCCCCATATACTGCACTATGAAACCTAACCAACTAGCCCACCTTTCCGTTATTCGCCTTAGCGTTTTTAGTGAGTGTAACACGTGCTTAGGTTTTATTTATTGATTTATTTATTTATTTATTTATTTATTTATTTATTTATTTATTTATTTATTAGTTTATTTATTTATCAGTTTATTTATTTATCTAAAAGGCGCTCAAGCGCTTGGGCATTCTAGAGGGGAGTACGGTACATGTGTACAACAATAAGAAGAATACCGATGTTTCAGCGAACACTTTCAAAAAAAATTTAAAGGTTGGCTTTAGGTGTTGTACAATTCTAGCTCGTCAGCTGGTCTACGAGAAGAGGCTGAAATTACTGCACAAAAAATTGAAAGGCTTAGTCCACTAACTAACGAAAATTTACTAATTGTGATCTTAACTAATTGAATTATCGCCCACATTTCAATTCGCAATGTTTAGCCGAGGAGTTCTCAAGGCAACCTGGAACGAATTCCTATGATGCCACTAGTTTCGAGATATTACCGAATTCCTGAAATTACAGAGAAAGGCATTGCCATTCGAATTATATTCTCAACAAAACATCCTTTCATGTATTGAAGCCCAACGTTAAGTCTAACACGATGTATTTCTTCGACACTGATCTCCACGCTCATTAGCCTAAGTGCGCATATCGTATGCCAGCCACCGTGCGTCGCAACATCGCACAAGAGACACGGCTCAACACGGCGTCATACAGACCTCGAACTGCCGATGGGTCTCACCGGTCGATATTGTAAAAAAAAAAAAAAAGAAAAAAAACGGGAAAAAAAAATAAAAAGACGGCTCAATTGCCTAGTCTTTGCGTAGACTATGGCTTGCTGAATAAGATCACACGTAAGGACATTTATCCCTAGCCACTAATAGACGACGCCGCGACTGCCGGCATGGAGCATAGTTTTTATTTTCTTTTTTCTCTATTCGTTGGACCTGCGCTCCGGCTGCTTGCAGCCCCGATGGCTGAACTTGACCACCGCAAACCAGCCTTCGTTAGATCCGATGGCTTATATGAATTTATTGTGACGCGATTCGGGCTGGGCAACGCGCTTGAAACATTTGAACGCATGATCGGCATCCTTCGCGGCTTCAAGTGGCAGACGAATCACTACTACCTGGATGGTGATCTTGTCAGACGGCTTTGCGACACATCTACAAAAGGTCGAAGCTGTCGTGACTAGTATCCGCTCTAATGGCATTGAGGTAAACTTAAAGATGTGTGGCTTTGGCGTACGAAAGCTACTTATTCTGGGCCGTCTTCTTCCGAGATGGCGTCCTTCCGGATCCCACGACACTTCGTGCTGCTGCTACGTTTCCTAAACTCACAATGAAATACCTTCGCAGCTCTCTATGCCTTTGATTTTATTTTACACGTTTCATTTGCAGCTTCCTCACAATTATAGCGCATTTGACTGACCTCCGCAGCGGCTGCGACCTTTGAGCGAAGTCACATGTGGCAATGCATCCAGAAAACTCCGATGAATTCTTACTTCGCCTCCAATCTTGCGACAATTTGATTTGCTCGCCCCATATGAGAGAGAGAAGTTTATTATGACAGAACAGCTGAGAGCACCCAAAATGAAATTCACAAGGACACTAGAGGCGTTGTGTTCGGCGCTGTGCTTGCCCAGCAGGGGCGTAGCCAGAAATATTTTTCGGGGGGGGGGGGGGGGGTTCAACCATGCTTTATGTATGTTCGTGCGTGCGTTTGTATGTGTGCGTGTATATATACGCAAGCAAAACTCGAAAATTTCGGGGGGGGTTTGAACCCACCCGACCCCCCCTTCCCCCTTGGCTACGCCACTGTTGCCCAGCGTAAAGGCGGATTTGACGAGTTAGTTGTTGCTTACAGGGTTGCGTTGGTGGCTACTTAGCGCCAAATTGGCTACTTTTGGACCTCGTTGGCGATGAGAATTTCCAGTTGGCACCATGGCTCTTTTTTAAACTTGTGGTTTTACTTATTCAAAATGGTTTTATTTATTCATCAATAGTAAAATCTCTGTTGATTATACCGCTTCTGTTCCATTTAGCTAGAAATTCGGCGATAATATCAAATTACATGGCTACTTTGGCTACTTTTGGCGTGAGTTTGGCGCCTTTTTGATGTCCACCCAACGGCAACCCTGGTTGCTTATGTCAGCCATGCACCTACCAAAGCACGCACGAGCATACATAAATTACGTTTGAACCCCGTACTTTATCTACCCGTACTTTAAGAACCCAGTAAAGCCTCGTACTAGATCTACGGCGTCAAGCCACGTGAGCTTTCTTCTATTCTAGTAATCAACAATGTCGAGGCATGAGATTGCGCCATAGACCTAGGTGATTCCACGAGAGATCGAACATGCATGTCCGGTCGACATCTGAGAGCCGCGATGAGGTAGACCAAGCATTTCTTGAGGAAGATGAAGCGATTAATATGTTGAACAGGTACGTCCACCTTTTTTCTTATGTTTGTGGGCGAGGTTGCAGGCTGCAAGCTGTGCACGCGTAGCCCTTTAGAGATCGGAATCAGCCCAACACCGCACATGATAGAGACAAATAAAATCTGAGAATACATTTTTGCTGAAGACGGGCTACCAGAGTGAAATTTCGCTGCAGCAAAATAATTAGTACTGTAGATTTACGCACAAAACAAGCTAATAACAATCATCACACGCACTGAAGTGAGAACACACAGCAAAGGTCACTTTGGCCCTTTATGTCTTTTTAACAAAGAAAATGAGGATATTTGATGTTGAAACCGTGCATTGAATGAAATAAGCACTCTTCGGTAAATTGACACCGAGTTTTTTTTTTATTTTATTTTTTTTTGAAAATGGGCCTTTTTTGAAAAACCTTGCTTTTTAAACTATTTCTTTCTTTTTTTACGCTGCTTGTAGGAAAGTGATCTCTCGCAGAAATATTTCAAATGCTTTTTTTTTCTGTATGTCATACAGTTTTGAAGTGTCTGTGTAAAATAGCAAACGGGCGAAGACGCATCAAACTTAGCAAACATTTTCTATTTGGGCGTGTTTGCGATTTTTTTACATTTTTCCCCCTTGGAGGACAGCATCAAAAAAGCATGGATGTAAATCACAGTGTTCCCTATTTAAATCCACATAAAAAACATTTTCGACGCAAAGTTTATAGTTCGGATTTAATTCAGCTGCGAAATCCAAACATATTGCGGTGGGCAAAACCAAGACTCCCGCGCCACCACCTTCAAATAATTTTTTCGCGCACTCGGAGCGTTCTTCCGAAATAAAATTTTCGGTTCCCTGCACATTGAATGTGCCTGCACATCATATAAAAATCCCAGACAACAGAAAAATATCGACCGGACATGCATTACCGATCTTTCGTGGAATCACACACCTGCTAAAGCCTTACTATCTCTGTGCCGTGGTATTCTGCCCGTAATTCACCAGGATGGCTTTGTTTCGGAACGGAAGTAAATGGAGAGGTTTAGAACACCGTACGCAAAGCTTGCGGGCGTTGCGGTTGTAGCGTTAGCGTTCGTCACTTAACGGGAGCCCGCAAGAGGTTAGCGTACGACGCATGCGCAACGCAAACGCATAGCTTTCCGTACGCTATTCTAAAACTCTAAAAGCGCCAAGTGCTTGCAGAATCAGAGAACGCTGCTAATGTAGAACGAAAATTAGACGATTCGGCAGCGCAAGCGTTGCGCTGGCTCTGCCATTGCTGGCCAGTCTCTAATAGTACAGTGCTTATTTCAAACGCTTCATTATACTATCAACAGCTTCCCTCATGCTTTCCTTGGATTCAATGTGTTGCCTTATTGAGGCTGCAGTGAACTAAAATAGGCCCCTGGTTCCCCTTCCTTTGTTGTTTTGAATAACGGGTTGCGTAATAGGAACTAATAAAACATGAGATGTTTACTTGCTCCATTTTCAGAAGCGAAACCGGCACTGCAGCAAGATTCTGGGTGCAACGCTTTAGCGAAACAACAAGAAACTAAATCTTCAGCAATGACGCACTAGTAATAATAATTGATGGATCTTTACGTGCCAAAACTACGATATCTTTATGAGGCGCACCGGAGAGGAGGTCTGGACTGGAAAAACGATGTCCTACAGCACGCGCTTAGCGCTTAGCGGGCGTCTCCCATTCCCTGTCGCGGCAGAAGAGTGTGCCGGAAATTTCGACCACCTGGAGTTCTTTAACGTGAATTTACATCTACGTACAGCATCAAAATCCAAGTACTAGTGGATTTTCGCCTCGTTCGAAAATGCTTGAGCCGCGGCCACGATCAAACCGGTGCCCTTCGGGTCGGCAGCCGAGCACCGTAACCACTGACAGCAATTCTGTAAAAAAAAAAGAAAAAAAAATGTGCGATTCGAACCCGTGCCGCATTCACCGCACGTGAATCGCCAGAACAGGCGCTCAACCGTCTAGGCCACAACGCACACCGGTCGCGGGGCGGTAAAATGGGTGTTATCAAGATACAATGGTCGAAGACGCGAGTCGAAGATGCAACTGCGTTGTAGAAAACTTCATTTTGGAAAGTGTTTTTCTTCACACAGAAACATGATTGGGGCCTCAAATGAACGCTTCGTCTCCGTACTACTCAGATCTCCGAGCAATTTGCAGGATTCCGTCTAGTTCTTTCAGACGGCCCGTTTTTGTCCCGAAAAACGAGGCGTGATCTCGGCCGCTTCCATAGGACCCCATTGTTTAAACTTGAGTCGTCGTGGGAACAGAATGTGAAGCCCCGATGTTAACGATGCTGCATTTGTTAAGTGCGGTACAGCTCCTAGAAGGTGCCCCTTTAAGAAGTTTTGGAAATTGCGGCTCTACGATTTTTTATCGTCGAAAAATGACCCTGTCCCATTGAAAACGTGAGAGCTTCCAGCAGTGGCCGCTGGGAGCGCTGATCATCCAATGTCCCCGAAAGCTGGATCTGTGAGCGGTAGGAACGTCGCCGCTCTCGTTCCACGGCAGCGGTCCGGGCGCTCATCGCGGCGCTGCGCAGGAGAAAGAATGAGGCGCGCGCGCTCCGTCATTTTCATACCGCGGAACTACCGTGGCGCCCCCAGCGGAGTATGCAGCTGCCACACCACCTGTCGTGCGCGCCGCTCCGTACAGGATTCCTAGAGAAAAGGACGGGGGGGACCGTAGGAGAGGAGAGAGAGGGGGGAGGGGACGTGCATGCACTGTGGGGGGTGTGGGACGCGGGAGCCGCTCCGTAGAGTAGAGGATTCCTAGAGGAGAGAGGGGGGAAAGGACGCGAATGCGCTGTGGGGATGTGGGACGCCGGAGCCGCTCCGTAGAGTAGAGGATTCCTAGAGGAGAGAGGGGGGAGAGGACGCGTGGGCGCCGCTCCGTAGAGTAGATGATTCCTAGAGGAGAGAAAAGGGGTGAGCGTAGGAGAGAGAGGGGGGAGAGGACGCGCATGCGCTTGGTGATGTGGGACGCGGGAAGGACTAAGCCCTCTCCAAACACATGCAGGCGAGATCAAGGAATGGGGTCAACCTGGGCGACAGACACCACCTGCCTAGCCATTGCTAAGCAGCCTCTCTGTGCTTTCGGCCATGACTCAAGGAATGGGGTCAACCTTGGCGACAGACACCACCTGCCTAGCCATTACTAAGCAGCCTCTCTGTGCTGCTGAGCCTCTCTGTGATGATTGTAGTAGGGTTGACGGCCTTCATATTACTACAGTGTTCTGGTTCGCATTATGGGTGCTTCCCTACTTCATGATAGCGGCCGGACGCGGGACACGGGACGCGGGACGGACAGAGCCCCCCAGCATAAGATGCTTCGCATCTAAAAGGAATCGTTCCGCGATAGCACCCCTGATGCTGTGCCCTCAGCGTTAGATGAGACTAAGCGATGGCAGATTATACCACTTATTTCTTGCTGTCCGGGCAGAGAGCCAGTCAGAAGCATGAATTCAGATGGAAGTGGATGGTCTGGGGTGTATGGGGGCTGCCATGTTGTTGTACGTCATCGCGGTTAGGGTGGTTATTACGGCTACCAGCCTCTGTATTATATCAGAAATTGCGAAGTGCATGCGCGGAGGGGCTGACGTGCCACGTATCGCTGTAACGCGTCATACGACAAGCACAGCTAAAACCCTTGTACCTCGTCGATAATGAAACAGGTATGCCCGGAACTATAATATGCGCTGTAAAAGGGCACTGCCTACGTACGCCCCGTAGCTTCGGCAGAGCTGCATGGTATTTGTGAGATGGAGTATATATGAAAAGCGCGATTTCTAGTGTGAGCAGTGGAAGACGTCGACGTTGATGTTAGAGGCTCGCGTGCTCTTCGCCTGTATCGCGTTGTGTTGCCTTCGAAACCATAGAGTTTCCTAAAATTAACTGGAGCAGACTCCTGCGCTGCGATCGTTCAGACACCATGGGAATGATGGGTAGTACACGGATTTGCCTAGTTTTCGTGCTTCCGGCTTCGAACGCACTTGTGAGTTTGTTTATTGTTGCGTTTTCGTTCTCTTTCGGAAAAAAAAAATGAACCGTTGTGAACTTCGTGAGCGTATTTGAATTCGTGAGCCTTAAAAGGTCAAGGTGGTGAAGCGTAACTGCTAAACCTTTGCTAAACTTCGTCTTGCGGCAAAGCGAATTCAGGCCACACGCAGCCAAAAGAACGAAGACTAGGCAAGACTAGGCAAATTTGTGTACTACCCATGATTCCCATGCTGGCTGAAGCCCCGTGTGTTGCAGCCCCCGTAGACACTAGCGCGAGAGTTCCCTTTAGTGTATTTATAGTAAACTCTATGTGCGAAGCGACTAAACAGCCACCAAAACATGCCCATGTTGCCTGACCACTTTTTGGCGCTGTCCCTTGAAAATTCCGAGCGAGATGTACCTAGCCTAGTCACGTGGCTCCACCAGATGTTCTCTGGTTCTACGAGCGTGCGAGATCCACGGAAAGTTCACCCCAATGACTCAGGCACACCACGAACGCTGGCAAAATACTGAGAACCACGAAGCGGCGCGGTTACGGGCGCGCCAGTGACCGCGAAGCTGCACTTCGTGGGTTACGGGCGCCCCAGTGACTCGGGCGCGCACCATGGACGCTGGCAAAATACTGACCGCGAAACGGCGCGTCGTGGGTTACGGGCGCCTCAGGCACTCTCAGTAGCCTATAGTGAGCAGTAGCCTAAAGTGACGGCTGGTAAGGCAAGGCGCTAGTAAAACTGGCCTGATGGTTGGGCAGTCGCTCTATAGTGAGAGCAGGTTGCGCTATACTGAGTCGGCGCAGCAGGCGCGCTAGTTAAAACAGTAGGAGAGCGAAACGATCCGTGATACTGAGAGCATAGTATTAAGAGAGCGAAGTGATCCGTGATGGAGAGAGCAGAACTTATCTCTCCGGAAAACCATCGACGTCTCTAGCGTTGAAACGTCAGACTTCTGCGACACCAAACAGAACCCTGCCGTCACTCCGGCATAGGCGTGCGCAGGGTTCCCCTTCAGGGGGGGCAGGGGGGGGGGGGCGAAGGTTCACCGCAGCGCCCCCCTCCCTATTAAGTCAATGCATGGGGCAGAATTTGCGCCCCCCTTTCTTAGGTGACTTGGGGGGGGGCGGCCGCCCCCTCTGCCCCCCCCTCGTGCGCACGCCTATGCACTCCGGCACACCGCGGACGCTAGCAAAATACTGAGAACCGCGTACACAAACTGCTGGTAGGCCTTAGCAATCTCACTAACTTTGTAGCATACACTCGCGAGGTAGGACAAGAAAGCAGGACACACATACACAAAACCTTCGAAAAAGACACGCCTTCGAGCGCCTCCAACTTCCAAGTTTCACGTGCACCTGCCCTTCGTTACCTTGACTAGGGAATTTGTGGGCACACCTAGGTACACCAGGGAGCTAGTTTTGCTTGGCAGCACAGGGTAGCCAACATGAACCACGCCTACGCCGCTAACATTGGGCGTTGTTTAGGTGGCTTTTTAGTCTCGCGCGTGTTGCAAGGTCTATCCAAATAGGTCGCGAAACTTCGGGCGAAAAGCGGTTCAGAAGCTATTGCCAGCGACATCAGCATGGGGAGTTACGGGAGCTGCGATTGAAGCGCGACTATGTTTGGAGGGAACAAACACTAATAGTGAAAAACCAGGTTTTATTCAAAGGCGGAGCAATCCGCTATGTTTAACAAATGACATTTATTTCCCCAACAATATTATGTAGGTGCAATGAGCAAAAAATTTATGACAGTATTTTATGATTACGAAAAAATCTTTTTTCTAGCGCCCTCTGTGCACGCCATTATTACTCAGTGCAGCCCTTGCGCTGCATGGAAAGGCACGCTCGTAAAATTCGTCTGCGATGACACACCCCCTCACGTGTTTTAGTGTTCCGCACTTGCTTGCGTTCTCTGAATTAATGTGGTGAAAATTTAGGTTGTGCCGTGCGCGAAGTTGTGACGTGCGTTTCATCGTTGGTGAACGTCTTGAGCACAGTGCCCAACGGGCAGCGAGACGATGCGGATAACATTTAACGCCGAGTGCTTGCCTCGGTACCTGCGGAAACGATGTGCTGGGCGAGGATGCAGTAGCAACACGTATGCCTGGCGACCCATGTCTTCCAGATAAGAAACAAGGGCAACGGTTCGGAGGACTGTGCTCACTGGACTTTCATGCATCAGTATTTCTGCGGCCCGGTTTCCTTCTTGAACACGCAGTGCCTGCTATTATTCGTGCTATCGGTGAGCAGATCGCTAAGTTATTTATCGCGCTACAATTCGCATACCTGTATTCGCATACGAAACGGTAATTTATCGGAGCTTAAGAAAAAAACAATGCGCATGTAGTGTCCGCACACTTTGTTTGCTTATTCACTTGGTGCTCATTGTGTGCAGTGTAATCAAATCGAGTTATTGTGACCATTGAATAAAACTGAAATATCATAATTTTGGCGTGACTTGGCGTCATTTCTTCTTGTTAGAACTGAAGAACACAAGCAATGTGCGCGCTAAAGAACCTGCGTATGTGCAAAGAAAATAACCAACGCTGCAAATGTGAAAGGTACGCTGCTGCTTGCTTTAATCCATCTGCGGAAGATGCCACCAACGCCGAATGAAAGTTCCAAGAATGTTTCCTAGTGAAACCGAGGAAAATTGAACGGTAGTACATTTAAACATCACTATCTAGTCATGAGTCGATATTAGTTTAGCTGGCATTGGCTTGAAGCGCACTCTTGGAGGACTCGCCGGCGATAGCCTTAGCGCGAGTCCTTAGCGATCAGGAGCCTACGAAAAATAATTTGGGATCAAATTTCGCGCTAGTGCCAACAAAATGACGTCACTTCTTTACCAGCTATTGCGTCACATCCGCTTTATTTTTTGTTCCGCCGGAAGTGTTCCCTCCTCACACAGATGGCGCTAAGCCCCATGAGCAGCTGATGAGCCGCCATTTTCTGAACGTATGGGCTTCTATGGAAGCTTCGCTACCAGTTACATTTACCTTGTGTGTTGCCTGTGTGGGGTGTTATTTTTGTTGTTTCAGTTAATTGTGTTGCTTTTTCTACAACGTCTCCTGTCTTCAACGACACCCGGAGACAAGAACTGTATGGCTCTGTGTTCTGCAGCCGTACACAACAGGCTAGTTCATCGCGACCCTGTATTGTGTCATAATGCTACGCAGAATGGGTCGCGTTACTAGAGCCAGACATTAGAGTTTGAGAATTGGGGACCCATAACAGTGCGTCCCCAAGGTGAGTTGGACATGCTGCTCTCTCATTCCGAGGACCAGCGGAGTACGAGACTTCAGTTAAACGCCGCCCTTTATCCCAACGTTGCATCAAACGCACGGGCCGCCATGATGCGAGACGCTGGTCCTACTGCGTCGTGGCTCGCACTGCGTCTGCATCCAAGTACTGAAGCTCTGTATTCTTAACAAGTGGCTAACCACAACCTTATGAAACATATGACACAGAGTTTGCCGTCATGTGGCGCTCCTCAGGGTACTTTTATATTGCTGCTAATTAGTTGTCCGCCGCGGTGGTATAGCGGTTAGGGTGCTCGGCTGCTGACCCGAAGGTCGCGGGTTCGATCCCGGCCGCGGCGGTCGCATTTCGATGGAGGCGAAATGGTAGAGGCCCGTGTACTGTGCGATGTCAGTGCGCGTTAAAGAACACCAGATGGTCGAAATTTCCGGAGCCCTCCACTACGGCGTCTCTCATAATCATATGTGGTTTTGGGACGTTAAACCCCACATATTATTATGCGGCTAATTAGTCATGTAACTCTGATCAATTATGCCATTTTCTGGTTATAGTGTGTGGGAATTGCGCGCACCAGATACGGACACGTGCTGCGCAGTGATGTGCGCGCTGCCCAGTGGCAAGGCGATGCGAACGTGGTCCTATTACGTTATCGCGTTCTACTGTTTAGAGCGAAGCTCAAGTGTCCTCCTAGTTTTTATTAAGTGATCGCGGGCTTTCTTGAAACACCTGAAAAGATCACCAAGGAACATGAACGTTGCCACAAAAACTGACGATAGCACTTGTGGGTCTTCAGGTCCGAAAACCAACATATGAATTCGAGAGACGCCGTAGTCTACGCCTTTGGAAATTTCGACCCCCTAGGGTTCTTTCACATGCACCTAAATCTAAGTACACGGGCCTCTAGGACTTTCTCTTCATGGAAATGCGGCAGCCGTATCCGGTACTCAATCCTGGCACCTTAGGTCAGCGGTCAAACAATTTAATTACTAGAGCGCCGTAGCAGGTGTCAAAAAAATATTTTACCGGTCGTTTAGGAATGTCCTCGACAATGTGATGAAATGCACTTGTGCTCAGAATGCATATGAATATTTCGCGTTATTCAAGTTGGTTAATCACCAAGCAAGCACGGCTTCAAAATACACTTACGAGCGTCCCATCACGGTCAACTATAGGTCGTTGGGTTCATCGTTCTATTTCACAATGTTTGTATACTATAGTGACATAGTGTTAAAATTCATGTTTCGCTGATATTTCTGCTTCGATGCCGGCGCCAGCGTCGTTGGTTGCGAGTAAAAAATGAATGTTCATCTTGAACGAAGATTCCTAAATAGATGCAAATAAATAAAGAAAAAGTCTGCAGCCCGAATAAGAACCGAGCCTTGGTCATTTTCGAGACCACCAATACTTGAAACAGCTTTGTAAAAAAATCACAGCTTATCCGCGGAGTGAATGATGATGAGTGGACGAAGCTCCGGAGGTACATCATCAAAGACGTGATGTTGGTTGGTTGCATGTGGTCAAACGATACGCATGTGAGACCAAATCGCGATGCCATGTGTTGTATGGCATCGCGATCGTCATCGTCATCGTACCCACTATGCGTCATAACGATGACGCATAGTGGGTACATTCCATGTGGTGTGCCGTGATGGCAGCGTCATCGTCATCACACAGGGAGCTACTGCTGGCTACGCAGGTGGCTACTACGTACTACAAACTACAAGGGACGCACGATCCACGGCATAAGGAGTTTCGCCCCTAAAAATCGCTAGAAGAAGTACCTTAGGGACGGGTAGTGGGTATGTAGTCGGTTTTTATAGATTCTCGAAAGGAAAAATTGTGGCGTAGTGGGTCCTTCACATTTGAGCCTGCAGTAGACATGCTAGGATAGTTTGAAAAGGCCAATGTTACATGCTGAACAGCTCCTTTCCTTCCGGCATGGTTGATGGCTATGTGCACGTGGCACGATTACACTATCGCTTTCTACTCTTGATTGCGAAGCTGGAATGTGGTCCAAGACTTTTTTTTCTATTACGTACAACACACACAGCATGTAGTACAAATGCATATAAAGCAGTAACTGAATTGGGATCTAGTAAGTCGTGACGATCGACAAGTGCATTTCGCCATCTGGATGTTCTTTTAATGTGTTGCTATACCTCAGGTGTTCCACAAAGCAAAATGTAAGTGTGATGAGGGTGGCTCACACGCATAAGAGATAACCCTAATTGTGCGCTTGTGAATAAATACCACATGCAATCATTCAGCCATCATTTAACTGCAACAACAATGCGCTCCTTTATTCATGATTTCACAAGCAGAAATATCACCTATCAAGAAACCAATAAGCACCAAAGAACGGTGGGGATCAATAACTTTTTTAGGCATGTTTAACGCCTGTTTCCTCCCATTAAGCTTTCTAGCACAGTGGGATCGATTCTAGCTTTTTCGTTGGCAGCACTTGTCGGCCCTGTGATTCCTCGGGCTGTAGCCTCTTCTGCTTTTGCTAGAGCCATGATGCCTGTAAATATAAAATACGGGTGAGCAAATTCCACAAGATTACTTTTATCGAGACAGCAAGATGAACACGATCAAAATTACAAAAAATGACACGTTCATGGTTCAGCTATTCGAATAGCCACCGAAACTCATCATTATCATCATCAGCAGCAGCAGCGTGACTATGCCCAATGCAGTGCAAAGGCCTCTCCCATGTTCCACCAATTAACCCACTCCTGTGCTTTCTGCTGGCACGTTATACCACCAGACTTCTTAATCCCCTCTGCCCACCTAATTTGCTGTCTCCCCCCCCCCCTACACGTTTGCCTTCTCTTGTAATCCAATCAGTTGCCCTTGATGACCAGCAGTCATCGTACCTACGAATAGCGGTTACGTTGTCTACTTTCGGTGCCTACGCTACCGAAACTACATAGGGTTGAAGTGCGATTGAAGGATGTGATGGTCGCGCTCAATTACTTAATAAATAAGAAATTTGCAAAATCGAACGCGGGAGCCTCTTTAAATTTTAAATTTTACCGTTGCGAGACTCAAGAGCTTCCCCGACATTGTTATGCTCGTAACCACAGTACGTGCAATGTGTATTCGTAGGCATTTTATATCACGCGAGTGAAAGTCCGTAAGGCAGTCCCGTATACGGAGTGTTCCATACCCGGGAGATACCATCAAGGTAAATGATTGGGTGAAGCTATCACACTGTGCAGCCAATGTTCAATGACGGAGAAAAGGAATGCATATGTAGTGCGAGCAGGCTTAGGAAGAGAGATCCGTAGACAAGATCCATACCATTGTGTGCGTAAACAACGAAAGAATAAAAGCGACATATTATGTTTTCGTCTGGGAGCATTTACAGGGACAATACACACGTATGTAAGAAGGCTATTGACAGTCGAGTCCCTCATGGCCTGCATGGGCGGAGCGTGCAGGCTTGTGAAAACATCACTCTTAAATATTGCAGCTTCGTGTTTTATTGCGTAATCGTTAGAGTTGGGGCTCGAAGAAAAAGTGGTCACTGCCAAAATTAAGAAAAAAAATCACCGCTTTTCTACTCATTGATTTTTAGAACACTTCTTAAAATCAGGTTTCTCGCCTACTTTCCTGTATTTGGTTGGGTGACAATGTTGAGACGGGGATTGCAAAATTAGTTGGTAACGTTCAAGTCCACAAGGGAGTTCACAGATGGAAACACGGTGTGAATAGGCTGAACAGCGATGCCTGTCACAACTGCACATGGAGTCAACAATAACACCCATAAAACTAACACGCCAAGAATGACAAGGCGCCGTTGTCAAAGATGAGTCCTCCTATCGAAACGTCGGCCAGCCTGTCTGAGGCACCTTCCCCAGTTTGTTCAAGCTATTCCACTTCGTTAACTTCGAAACTTCCTGAGATCAGGCTACCTTAGATCGAGTTTTGTCTTCTCAAACCATAGGCGGAAATCTAGGTTGTAGATGTTGAATTGCTTTACCGCAATAACCCGATGTCTCTTTTTGCCGGTATTGTTGAAATTAGTATTTATGATATAAATAGCAATGTTTTAGAACTGGCAATGCGTTGTTTTTTTTAAGTACAAGTATTCCTACACAGATTTCTTATGTTTTGGTTGTTCTACTGTTTGAGTTGCCAGAATAATACTATGTGTCAACCAACGCAATTTCTATAGCAACTATGCTTGGAAAGTTTCCGCGTAGCTTACAAAATATCTCTCGGAAACCTGGAATAATCAAGGTGGAATGTAAAAGCAAAATGAGCGACCCTTCTGTGATTCAGCAAGAAGCTTTACTCTCGCTGACGCAGGGTAACAGAAGTTTGCACTTACCATAAGTGAATACGGCGAAAATGAGAAGAAACGCAGTGTTGCGTGCCGCCATGGTACCCAAAGTGTACTGCTGTACGTCCTATTGGAGACAAAAAATGTCCGGTTGATGATATATTTCGACAAAAATGTCACTTGTGATATATTTTTTATCGAACGACTCCAAGTAAGGGGCAGGAGAACTAGGTTCCAGCTGGAGTTCTTGCTGGCAATCTACGATATTAGTTTCCGCTCCCAGCGTTGTGACATATAGGTGGGCAGGTTTGCATTCAAACTTTACACACAATTTTTTTTTTGGCCGGAAGTACTGTAACTGTATTATTCCAAGCCTACATTTATAGCGATAGAAAAGGTGACAAAATTATTGCGCCTAAAGGTAACCGCGACGCCATGTTTAGATTAGTCGTCTGGTTCTTACTTCGATTTTGGCACAGTGCTTTTCTTGTAGCGATGCCGCATGCAGTTCTGCGCGACGAATATTGAAGTATCACAGTACTCAAGTAGCGCAAGATAGCGATAGAATATTCTGAGGAACCTTAGGCAGATTTCATGGTTGTGAGGACATTAAGACACTGTTCCTGTTTCTAAAGTGAGATGTCTGAAATAAAAAGCGGATTCGTTAGCAAAACGAAAGTCTTTTTATAACGCAGGCATCCTTCAGTAGATAGAGGGTATTACACATTGGGGACGCACATAAAAATTAAAAGCGGTAATTTCCTAAACGTCTATCATGCTCCCACGATGGTTCCAACAGATGTATTCTCTGTTATGGAAAAATAATTATCTATTCTCTGTCGCCTTGTACACTTTTCGCAAAAAAAAAAAAATAAAGTGAGTGCATTTGAGCGATACACTTAAATCCACCTTCTTCATCATTACCCCCTGGAGGCACATGCGCCATTTTTTATGCCACTTTTACCAATTTAACAGAGGCGGCGTGTACCTGATATGTCGCAAGAGTAGTTACAAGCCATGGAGGAAAAAAACGTAATGTGGTATAACGATTCGAAAGTTACCGCAGTGGTTCATGTTATAATTCAGAACATAAGGTGATGTAGGTGGAGTGGATTTACCATAAGATACTGAGACCAGAAAAAGGCAGTATTTAAGTCTTCAAACAATTACACGTGTTGAAGGTTGTACCGGGTAAACATGCCATGTATGTCAAGAAATAATGAAAACAATTTGTGCTTTTTTCAAAAGGAAGCAAGCTCGCTGGTACTTACCAAATCTGTCACTCTGTTAAACTGTGCGCCAATGTCGTTGATACGGCCCCTTTTATTCACTGTTTCGGAGTCATTCTCCCCAAAGCAATGTATTAATCACCCGTATATTTCGCCTGCGTATAAAGCCCGATATAGCTCGACACACTAATGACCTAAACTGTGAGAATCGTTCTCCTGAAAAATATACAGGTGCCTAACGCATGACGAATGCAATCAGCGTTAACGACCGCTGATTGCTATTTATTGCCATTTATTGCCACCTCTTCAGTGTATCTGAAAACAACACTAGTTACCTAACAGTGTGTTGGTGGCACGGCTATTTGGAGGTCGCAATTTACGTCATTTGGGGCGTTGACTGGCTTGTGGGGCATGTAAGGTAAAATGTTATACTTCAAAATATCTGAAGAGTAAAAATAAGTTCAACTACGTGTTTGCGTGTTCCCTTTTATAAACAGGCAATTTTACGATAAGTATGAAATGCTTGTTGTTTTAAAACAACTATGCATGTGTCTATAATAGGAAAGGTGTCCGTGGCATCGTATTGCCTGGCTTCGTGTTGTTTCACATCGAAACTGAAAATAACACCGGCATTTTGTCGAGAGCGGTGACCCACTCTCATACCATGATAACCTTCGTTCTCGTGTTACCAAACAGGAACAATAAATTTATATTGGAATTTCGCTGGAGTCACGACAATGTTCAACATGATTGAACAAAAGCGTTGAGTCCAGCACATTGTAACCATCACGATAGATAACTTGTCATTAATGAGTTCCTATTATATTCATTATTAGGTGACGCATGTTTCTCTTTATCTCAGCGCATCACGCAAACATGTGGCCAATAATTTTATTGAAACCTTAGTTATGCCTTGTACTCTTTTCCATCATAAGAATTTCCTTAACGGCATATTTTTTATTACTTTCTCCATTGTTCTGGAAAGAGCAATATGCTAAAGAGCAGACAACACTGTTAACATGAATCTAAATCTAAGTGCACGATCCTTTAGCATTTCGCTTTCATCTAAATGCGTCCGCTGTGGCCGGGATTCGAATCCCGCTACCTTCCTTTCGGTAGTTCAAAACCGTAATCATTAAATCCACCGTGACGAGAAATATGATGCGCCTTTCCCTGTGCAAACGATAAGCGCGTCAACTTTTTGATCTGCGTCATAATACAAATTAGACATGGAAACTCGGAAAGTCGGATTTCGTGAAAAACTTAGCCAATACGTTCAATGTGATAATTTAGTTCTGAATTCAAACCGCAAGATATAATTATAGGGTTATGTGTCCTGAAGCCGTAGACGACACACTACTTCAGCACAACACTGTATTGTGTCATAGTGGTGTGGAGCATGTTTCACGCTAATACAAGCCAAAAAGTCTCCAAAAAGTGCTTAAACGCAACCCAATGAATTAGACGACACAAAATTTGCCGTCCTGAGGCGCTCGGTAGGGTACTTTTATAATGCGCGTATTTTGCTAATAACGCAGATCATTTATGAAATTTAGAGAGATGCCAGTATAGGTATAATTCGCAGAAACTCGGGTATCGGCGTCCGCGCCGTTTGTTGCGAGTGCAAAAACAAACAAACATGGTATATCCCTTCCTCATAGGAATCGGCATAAGACGAAACTGAACTGTTTTTCAGAGTAGTATAGGTGATTGTTTATTGAAAATTGATGTACGAGCGCATACACAATGTATACTGGTGTTTGGTAGCTACATCATCTTTTGACATGGATGCACCCAAGTTTAAACTTAGCGGCACATGCAGATCCCGATGGCAAACGACAGACATTGTAGCTAAAGTAGTTAACGTATACACCTGGACACATCATCTGTGCATACCAGCGCAAGGATCGCGACGACAGACAGATACTTTTACTCTATAGATGGTCATTGAAAAGCTTCATTGTTCGAGGAGGAAAAAAGCCAAGGCGTTCGCTGTACTGCGATAATGTAACTTGCTACTCTGTTTGTGGACTTTGGTGGCGACGAGTCCGGGCCAGG
>JALIZH010021878.1:0-42948 GCA_030522465.1 Rhipicephalus appendiculatus | reverse complement strand
TGTGTACAGAACGATGAATGCAATATGGACGTACGTACGTATCAGAGATGGCATATGCTGCCGTGCTAACAAGCAAATAACCATCAGAGAAGCCCGATTAAGCGGAAATATAACAAATTTTCCGATTCTTGAAAATATTTTTAATCATAATAAAAAAATATAGCTCAAATGCGAAGGGGAGTTGAAAAAAAAGTCATCTTTAATTATTTTTTACAGCGCCAATACGGGCGACTATGAACGAAAGCACGGATTTACTTTTGAACGTTGTCTTCGACGCAGTCTCCATTCGGTTGAATGCACGTTTGTCAGTGCATGACTGACGTTACTTGCGGATTATCCCAACATATGTTTGACTTCAATACTCAGCTACTCGAAGTCATCGACAAACGCGATATCGCTGAACGGATGATCACTGAAATCGCTATGCTTGCAGTAAAAATGCATATGAGCAGAAAAAAAAAAAAAAAAGAAATGTGACAAGCGACTGGGAAATTCTACAAGCGACTTGGCGAGAAAATAATCCTAAATCCGCTTATTCTAAGGGGAGCTGCCAACTCTATAGTATGTATATTTACGCTGTGCGAGTATGCGTATACGCAGAATGCAAAGTACGAAGCCTATCAGTCGGGCTCATATGCGGAGAGCGGCTTTGCGTGTTCCTTTTCTTCGTGTGACGTATGCGTCACCGTACTCGAAATCAACAGGGGATAAAAACTCTTCAGAAAAGCCAACCCTGGTGAAAATAGATGAATGTCATGCCGTTGCTTCTACAGAGTGTCATGTATTATTAACCGACACCCTAATTCCTGTGAACGGTTTTGTCGGCTCACGACCGTTGTCTTACTACCGTCACTAATGTAGAAAGTGTACGACCATCTTCATAGGCGTGGGCACAGGGGGGCAGAGGTGGCGGCGGCCCCCCCACCCCCCTAGTCTCTTAAGAGGGGGGGGGGGGTGCAAAGTTAGCCACATACGTTGCCTTAATCGGGAGGGGGGGCGCAAAGTTAGCCCCATACATTGACATACTAGGGGGGGGGGGGGGGGGTGGCGCTGCGACGAACCCCCCCCGCCCCCTGAAGGCAACCTTGAGCATGCCTATGACCATTTTATTTTGCCAGGGCTAACATACGGGGAAGAGACTCGAGAAGGATGTGAGGAACTCCTGCATGCAATCGCACTTCAAAGTTTTGCGAAGGCTATCGCGCTTCTGTGTTTTGCAAGTCTTCTAGGTATGTCGTATCACTGCTCTCTTTGTCAAGCTTTGAGGTGGTGGTATGGTTTTATTGCATCTTGACGATACCACTCTTATGCACAGGTCTGCAAATAATCTTCAACTATTGCCTTCTTCATTTATTGTGGACCAATGGTGGGTAGTGGGATTTACCCAATTTCTGTGGCACATACCCGTTTATGATCAGCGTTACGACGGCGGTGGACATGAAAGCCTCGCCTATGAACATCTTCGCTGTTAGAAATTAGAGGCATAAATCTAAGAAAGAGGAGTGGGTCTGAGAACAAACAGGGGTACCCGATATCCTTGTAGATATCAAGAGGATGAAGTGGGCCCGGGTAGGTGACGTCGTAAGAAGGACAGACAGATAACAGATCATCAGTTAGAACGAACGTCTGAATGAATAGACACTTTTAGTTTATCGTACGTAACGAGACTACGTACGCAGCATGGCTACGGGAGAGAAGTGCGCATGCGCAGTACGTAACGTATCTATTCCACGGATGCGTGCGTACGCCCGAAAAAAATCCGGCGCACGCAAACGTAACGAGACGTAGCGCTAGCTACGTGACACTCTCGCGAGATCTCGAATGAAAGAGCAGCCTATTGCAAGATGGCACAGACCGTAAAAATGTGGATCCGATGATTCAGCTTGACTCGGATGCCAGTGGCCGTTATAACGGCCGGTACCGCAGGATGGCGCTAAGAACCACTCGAAAGCTGTTTCATTTCACATATGATACGTCTAGTTGAACGAAACGCATCCCGGTACGGCCGATACAGTAAACTAAAACTGTTGTTGAGCGCTTCGCTTGCAGCGTACGCAACGTATCGTGCTGCGTACGTAGGCTTGTTGCGTACGCCCAACTAAAAGTGTCTAATACCAAAACATGTAACGTACGGTCGCGGACGGCAATGGGTTAGGTGAAGCGACGAAATTAAGACATTTGGAGGCGTAAAATGGAATCGGCTTGCTCAGGACAGGGTGGGTTATTAAAGATCATTCGAATAGGCCTTCGTATTCTAGTGGAAGTTAGACAGGTTGATGGTGACGATGATTTCGTATATCTCGGTACTGTGCATAATTTTCCATCTTTCACACTGCCTGTACGTCTTCTAACCGCCATATGCTGTTGCTGTTTCATTATCGCTTTTTTTTATGCATTGCGTAGTTTCATAAAAATTGTTTAGTATTTTTTAATGCACAGTTTACTGTGATTCATATGTGTGTAATTTTACCAGCACTCCATTTTGAATCCAGTGATACAAACATAATACACACAGCGACTCAAAAGGCTTCAGGACGCTTGAGCTTCACCTTCAAGAGTAGAACGCGATAGCGTAATCGGACCCTGTCTGCATCGTCACCTCATTCGCTATAGCCATGCTTCGCTTCTCAGCGGACAGCTCAACAGTGCCGCAATGAAATGAACGTCTGTGCGCGTAACATTGGCCGATTGAAGCTCTCCGATAATGCATGCTTGCTGAAAGTGCAGTTGCTTAGTGTCCCCTACGCCATAATTCATATTCCTAATGATACTGCGAAGTACACACTACGCGTCCGTAGCGCAATTTACACGGCCAATAAATTTTCTAAGCGCACAAACAGACGAGGACAAAAAACACGTATGATACACAGGCGCAAACTTTCAACACTTTTCGACGCTAACTTTCAACGCGAAGTATGTTACTTGCGAAGTCATTGATGGTGTCTTATTTTACGCCTCCTGCGCCGGCGTCATGTAAGGTCACGTGTTCCCTTATATATTCCGTTCCCCTGGCTTCAATAAAGCGTTGAAAGTTAGCGCCTGTGTGTCATACGTGTTTTTTGTCCTCGTGTTTTCATGCGCTAAGTCTTCGATATGATGTACCAACTAGCCCACCAGTCTGTTCTACTGTTTGTGCGTTTAGAATTTATTGGTTGTGTTATATCAACACGCCCAGACCGCAAAAAGTGGGACCAATTTACACAGCAGTAGACTTTGTGGATCATGTTGCTGGTGATTATTTATACCCGAGCGCTTTGTAATTATTATTATTATTATTTGATTTGCATACACAGATACACAAGGACACAGAGGAAAGAGGGAGAGAGCAAGCTGGCAACTGCCACCTGGAGGGGCACAACGCCTGCTTACTCTTTCGGGAGGAGGGGAAGAGATAGAGGAGAGGGAGATAGGAGGAGGGAAAGAGCAAAGAAGGGAAGTATAAGAAAAATTGACGAAGACTTCTGTAACACAATATTGTCAGCGGGACCCCTCACACATGACGACAGTATGGAGTTTTATCTCTCGAAGCACTTTTAATACCTGGCATGGCTCTTTGGTAAAACAGCTCTCTGCTACGCAGAAGGCCTTGGTTTCTATTGCCACACAAAACCAAGATTTCCATTATTCATTTATTTGCATTTATCTCCATATTTCGCTCACAACCAAAGACGCCGACGCCGTAACTTCTGCGACACGGTCTGTTTAACGCTACCGCGTCAATAATTTTTCAACAACCGGCACTGAAGTACAGCAGCAAGGATTCTGATCATTCGAAAGACATGACACCACAAAACAGTAACTATTGTAATAATGTATCCCCTTAACCTTTGAAATGATTTACTTCGTTGGTACCAGCTGACAGAGTAATCACCGCGGTACAGAAGGCTCCGGCCTCCTGTATTTCACGAAGAAGTTCTTGGGTTAATTTTTTTCCCCGCGATATAAGTTCTACTTCGGTGTACACGGGAGAGGCGGTGCATTGTCTATTGCAAAATTTTGTCGCGATGGCCTTCACAAAAAAAGGACGCCTCTCAGAGCTATCGATATCGGAGTTGTTGTGTTAAACAGGCAGAATGCTTCGAATTGGAATATTAGATTTATCTATGGGCCTTTAGTTTGCTCCCTTTTTGTACACACTAATTGATCAGAGTTATTTGAAGAAAGAACTTTGAAATAAGTTCGCAAGCCTTCCTGCAGTGTTTCGCAGACTACTAACGCGCAGACCTACGCGTCCTACCGATAGAAAGACGAAATATATTTTCCTTGTATATGCTGTACAGTACAGTGTACACGTCACTTCAGTTGGTTGAGCAGTGATTGGTCGAGCCGGGCTGTTTTACACGACAGAGGGCTTCATGTCACAGCAAGCGAAATGTGAGCAGAGGAGGGCGAGTCACGGGGGGGTGCGGGCCCTTTCACGAAAACATAATGTAATGAATAACATATATATGGAATACAACATAAGCGGGTCCCTTGGCCTATAGCGTTTTTCAAGAGACGTACAACACATACATTCAAGCATTCCATGCAGTCCTGCTCATTCTTCGTTTTCACACTGTCACAATGGGTTCGCGTGCAGAAGCAAATTACTTTTAAACGTAGGGATGCGTTCAGAATAAGAACGAAAATAGGTTTGTAAATATAGTTCTGAATGAAAGTTAACGGTTCGTGTCATAATACACATTAACCGATTGGAAGCGCGGTATACGAAGTCCGAGGTGACTTTCTAAGTGTTGCTCTGTACCACGCCATTCTTGCAAAAGAAGAAGAAAAAGAAAAGCCCTGTCCTGAATTTATGACACCACACGTAGTTGTCAGAAATATTGCGCTTATAGATGTCCCCCCATCAACGGCGTAAAGGAAATGTAGTCTACACTTGGACTCCGCGATCCTAAACTATTTCGTGGTTCTATAATTGCTGACGAATGACTGCGCACTGAACAATCGAAAAGAAGAAAAAAAAAACATTAACTGGTGCGTAAAGCTTTCCAGAGAAAACGCACACACACGCTATCGTCTAAATACAAAATTAAGCCAAGCCGGCAGCATTTTTAACACCTAAACGTCGTCCCTATGATGCGTACTGCAATCTACTCATAACCAAGCACTGAACAATCCAAGAATCATTCCAATAATAAAAAAAGAAAAAACAAAGCTTTACTCGACCCCTAAACTTTCAACCAAGAACCGCACAACGGTAAGGCGAAATGCTCGAACCCTAACTCACCGGTAAAGAACACTGCTCCGCTGCCAGCACGGCGGCCGGGGTTGCTTCAAGCGCACTTCCAGAGCTCGCTTGATTGGGCTCTCGTTTTTTTATCCAGGCCGTAGTCCTCCGGCTGTTCCACGAGTCAAGAGACACACACAGCCAGCGCCGCCGTCCAAGATTATCGTCGCCACCCCCTAAATAAGGAGTTGCTGCGAAGTCCACGGGCGAAACCTCGTCGAAATCCTCAGCACCGGAGCGTAGTCCGAGAGAAACGGCGTATCCTGAGCCACACGCGGAGCTCCGATGTTTGCGGCGATGACTGGGAACGCACGCGCGCGCGGGTTTGTAAGTGGACGGGAGGGAGGCTTCGCGGGGGACCGCGTTTCCGCGTTTGGGACGTCCGAAAAACGAGGCGATCTCTCTTCCCCCCCCTCCGCTTCGGCTTCTCCGGCGGTAATAACGTAGTAGTCCCAGTTCGTGCGGCGGAGCTCGTTCCAGCAGCAGCGGAGGGGCACACACAACACGCGCGCGCGTCGCTCTTCTTTCTTGCTCTTCCTCGCGGAGAGTGCGCGATCGACGCGACGGCGTCTGCAGCTCGTCTGACGACGTACGGCGCGTGGCGGTGTAGTTGCATCTTATAGAGGGCGGTGGTCAGCCAATGGCCGCCCTCCGGCGGCGTGACGTCTTAACGGGAAAGGCGGGGCTACCGGTGGGGGGCTGGAACGTTAACAGAGCCGGGGAGGGGGGGGGGGGATGCAGGGTTGGCAGAACGAGAGAAGGAAGTACGAATCGAAATAAGAAGAAAACAAGGCGATGAGCTTCACTCGCCGCTCGATTTCTACCTCCTTTCGTGATGTTGGCTTGCTGCGCTTTTTCTTTGTTCCTGTTTAATACTGCTCTAGCAGTTCGCGCTCACTCGCGGCCGTATTTGTTGTAGCTTACTTTGTTTCCGGCTGTTACTTTCATCCGCTCAGCTTTGTTTTTTCTATCTCTCCGCGTTTACGTGTGGCGAGGCTCAAAGCGCATGTCCGTACGTGCAGTGTGAACGAATGTTGCTTTTAGGAGTCTCCCGGCGTGTGCCGCTGCTGCTAAGTGCGACAGTATTTCTGTATTGTTTTCTTCCTACATCAAAAGTACGGCCGATGGTAATGGGGTCGTGTTTAATTGGACAACCGCGTTTCTTGTCATTAGACGGATGCTTAATTTGGTGTGTCAAGCCGGGGTTTATGTTTATCCAGAACTTTGTTGTTGTGCAGGGAGGGGGGGAGGGTGTGTTTTCAGAACACGGGGGTACGTGGATGATTGTCCGTCTATAAGCTGGGAGAAAGGGTAATTAAGCCCATTAAATAATCGTTGGGGGGGTGTCGGGATACCGCTTTAGGTGGAGGCAGGTGGGTGTTATGGGGATGTTGGGCATGTATTTAAATCCCTACGTTAAGCGATGCCTCAATTCGTGACGACATTGTCATCGTTCGTGCTTGAGAAGGGGCTCTGGGACACATTTTCAAGTGGTCATCGAATGAGCTAACTATTGCAGTTTATTGCCTCATGAATCGATTACCATAAAAGTGCCGTCGAGTGCGAGCGGAGTTTAGGGCATCTGTCGCACGTTCTGAGCGCGTTTTCTCCGCATCCCACGCGGCGCCGGAACGTAGCGGCACCTTGCGGCGACCTCGGTAACCACGCTATACTTAGGCCGGCCTTGCGCGGCGTAACGAAGCCCTCGTAACGGAGCAGCGATAATTTTCTCTAAGCAATGCATGCCTTAACAAGGTTCTCCATGAGTACGCACACGCGAAGTTTCTTTAGAACAAGAGTTCGCGTTGCTTTGTGTGTCACTACCAGGCCCGTAGCCAGAAATTTGTTCCGGATGGGGGGGGGGGGGGGGGGGGGGCATTGAAAACTGTTGAAAACATTGAAAACCAGCCTTTTACATTATTTATTTTCGGTAAAACACCCCCCCCTCCATCCGAATTTCGGGGGGTAGGAGCCCGGGCCCCTAGACCCTCCCCCCCCCCCCCCCCCCCGGCTACGGGCCTGGTCCCTTCAGCTGTGTTTAAAGCACAGGCGAGTGGCCAGTGGCTGTTACGTGAGGACCTTCTGTAAAGAACTGCAAGGTGAACTTTTCTGTAAATCGCTACCCACTATGGCGTGCCTTATAATGATATCGTGGTTTTGAGTCGTAAAACACTAGATATTACTATTATTATTATTGTATTTCTTTACGGCTAGCGCAATGCTTCTTCATAACTTTTTCTTTCCTCTCTGCCGGATATCGGGCTGTCATCCACGTGCCTATGCTCGGCGACAACTTTCCTTGACAGCACTGTGGAAGTTGCAGAACCGAAGCGCATGCCTGCTACCGGGCCAGAAAATAGTACCTGAGTTTACCGATAATTTTCTCATTTTGCCTTGCTGAAATAAATGCCGCTTTATTTATTATGAGACTCAGACAGTTGCGGGAAGTCCTGCGTGAAATGCAGTTATTGTTCATTTTGCCAGAATGCCTTTTCCATTTCTTTGCATTCCTTAGACAGCACCACCTTTTCAGCGCGCCCGTTTTTCCAAAGTAAACATGACGTCCATGTCGTAGAGGGGCAGTGTGCGGCCGCGAAGGCCCTGCTTAGTTCTTCAAGTAAAAAATATGCTCGTAATACGACACTAAAATGTACACTGAACCAGCGAAATGTGTCTCCCATTCACATTTTTCGTGCATAAAATTTCGTAAACGCGTTGACGATGCGAGCGAGCAAAACAGGAATCAGTCGCGAGCTGCAGTGTACGACTTGCGGAGCAACACGAATGTGTGGATGCCCCGCCTCCGTAACCTTCGCTCCAATGTCAGGATAAGTTGTAGCCGTCCCTCGCTGCAGACAACAACGACGCTCATGCATTTAGCCCAAGCAACGATGAAATGTAACGTGAAATGACGAGTCATCTCTATAAGAGATCCCATTTCCGTGTCAGAAACGGCTGATTGCTGACAAATCCACGATCGGAAGGGCATCAGTTATTGAATAACGGCGCAAACAAATACGCGTGCGGCCGGAGCACCTTCGAGGGTCGCGTGCTGTACGCTTGTCGGCACCGGGCCAAATACTGTTGTAGCTGTTAGAATTCACCTTCTGGGTAACGTATCCGTGCTTAAGAGACGCAAGGCGGAGCTAATCTACTGAACTCCAATAAGTTCGTGAGAGTGAGAAAACTTTATTAAAAAAGGAAAATCAGTCAATCCCGTCGGCCGGGATCCCTTTAGACACAGCAGCAGCAAGGGCTTGCCTGATGATGTCCTGCTGGACGTTGGGGTCTGGGCTACGGAGCAGGGCCTCCCAGGATTGTAGAGTGTGTGTACCATCGTTCTGACTCGGACATGTCCACACCATGTGGACCAAATTTGCTACCTCATCTCAAAATTCGCACTGGGACCGCAAAACTTTCGAAGCAAGTAATTACATCTAACACCGACCTAAATACGCAATCTGTTTTGAAGACAGCGCATGATATGCTAAGTTCAAAATAGGAAAAGCAAATGTACCTCCGGTTGGCATTTGGCCCTTCGCTTACCTCGTGCCCAGCAATCGCTCCAGTGGTGTTGGTATTGCCGTACTGCCACTGATGTTATGCATGAAATCGTTAGACACGCTTCAAACGGGGTTGAGGAGACGTACGAGCGTGTCTTCTAAGAACTGGGCCACCATCATTCAGCTTTCAATAAGCGCTTTGGGCCAGGCTTCCTCTAGTGTAGCTATCCTAATGACTACGCCAGAAAAACGAAGTCGAAGTAACGTGATTTAAGTCTAAACAGAACATACCCGCGACCAACGCCCGCTCAATCTTTTCTCCTCGACATGACCCATTAATCCATACAGCACAGAGGTGAGCCGCAGCCGCCTTTACGTCCAGGACAGTTTAAGGCGTGGCACGCGGACGAAATTCTTTTTTGCTATTCGTCCGAAGAACAACAACAAATGGGGAAGAGTGATTCGCAATCGAACCAATTTATCGAGGTTGCTCGATTAAGCGTGAACCGCTTTCGAGTATAGACCGCGCCGATTGTCTGGTGGTCGACTGTAGCCAATCCACTATCCGTTTCACGGCTGTCTCTTGGTTGTGTGGCTCTTATGCGCGCATGGTCCTTCGCGAGTAATCCTGATAGGCGAAAGCAGCGTGATGTTGGTCGCGCAGGAAGGATTTTCACGCTTGTCCTCCACGGTGTTCGAACGCTGCACGGGAAAGACGCCTTAAGAGGAAGTAATAAAATCGTTTGTATGTGTGTGTGTACGTGAGGGGGGAGGGTACGAATGCATTAGAGTGTGCATGGGGAGGGCAAGGGGAGGGAGGGGAACCGCCACGCCTAATCATTTAAAGGGGCGCGAATTCTGCCCCATACCTTTTAATACTCAGGGTTATGGCAACGGAGGTGAGGGGCGGGAAGGGGGGCGCCTGGGTGACCCCCCCCCCTCATCGGAGAAACCGGCGCACTCCTAGGTGTGTGTGAGAGAGAGAGGGGGTGAGAAGACACGCCTTAGGAAACAAGTGCAATGAAGTGTGTGCCCGTGTGTTTATGTGAATGAAGGGGAGCTGAGATTAGTCCGAGGTCGTAAAAGTTTCTGCAGGCCGCGGTGAACTACTTAAACGTCCATCACACACTGGGCGTGGCTGTTGCTGACGCCGCGGCTTTGCACTACAACCAGTGCACGCGGAGCGTAACCGCAACGTAACATTGTGTAACTGTGTTGGTCCGTTACGTATGCACGTTTATTATACACTTGTGCGCACATATACGAGTATATCGAAGGTCGAGCAATGACTGAGGCGGAGAATTCATGCAGGCTGTGCTTGGAGTGCATTCATTCGACAAAGGAGGGGAGCTCATTGCGAAAGCTGCACTTTAAGCTATAGTGGTTATTGTAAAATCGTAGTATGTAGTGTCGGCTCAATCGGAAGAGCGCGAGACTCTTTATCTAAGGGTCGCGGGTTCGAGCCCCATGTTGGGCGCCAAATGTTGGTTCGGGGTCGGGGCCACGGAGCCAGTGGCCCGCTGGAGCACTCAGAGATGGCACGTAGAAAGCACAAACAAAACTCGCCATTTACTTTTGGAAAACCAGGCACGGAGTTAACGTTTTGGCCCACGACCCATGGCACCCCCCGCTCCCGTACGCTATCCAAATTTCACGGACAGGGGCGTAGCCAGACTTTTTTTTTTTTTTTTCGGGGGGGGGGGGGGGGGGGGAGGGTTCAACAATAGTTTATGTTGATCGTGCGCGCGTTTGCATGTGTTCGTATATATATTGCTACGATACTGGGGGGAACGCGTGGAAGAAGAGGAGAACGACGCTGGCTCGGACTGTGACCTGCTCGATCCCTGGGCTCTCGCATCCATCATCCCTTGTAAATAAACGCATCGCATCGTAACAAGATTGGTGGAGGTGCTGGGTACAGCAGTGAGATCCCGGGCGAACGATCACGGAAGCGCCACATCTCGAGCTACGCCGAAGCCGCCGACTGGCTGGACTACCGCCACTCTCGATGGACCCGGTTGCTGACGGTGACAACACGCGGTCTGCGTCTGGCGCTACGTGGCCACAGCAAATGGTGCCACGAACCTTCTCTGGGAAAGTCGGAGAAGATGTTGAAGAATGGCTAAAGCACTACAATCGGGCGAGCAAATACAATCGTTGGGATCCGGCCTCCCGGTTGACCAACGTCGGATTGTTTCTCGAAGGTACGGCGTTGGTGTGGTTCGAAAACCACGAAGAAACAATAGCGACATGGGAAGTCTTCGAGAAGGAAATAGCGAGCTGCTTCGGGGACCCATCAATGAAGAAGAAGCGCGCTGAACAAACTTTGATGCAGCGTGCTCAAGTCCCCGGCGAGACTTGCACAACTTACATTGAGGAAATACTGAAATTGTGCAAGTCTGTGGACCCACGAATGAAAGAAGATGACAAGGTTGGACATCTCCTCAAAGGGATTGCTGAGGACGCCTACAATTTCCTCATAGGCAAGGATACCTTGGCGTCTGTAGCGGACGTAATCCAACACTGCCGCACGTTTGAGACTCTGAAGGCTAGGCGCATCACTCCCAAGTTTGGCAGACTTGCCAACGTCACCACCGTTGCAAGTGTCGACGTCACTCCAACGTCAACCTGCGATCTCGCCGCAGTGATTCGACAAATCGTGCGCGAAGAACTTGGACGACGTGATGTCACCCCGCCGAGGGCACGTGCCAGCGATGCCTCCCTGCCATACGACACAATGTGTGCTGCCGTTGATGCCACGGTTTATGATGTGCCCCAACCAAGAGCACCGGAGCCTCCAACCGACAACCTACATCGTCGCAGAGGTCTGCAGAACGTCTTCAGCCAACCACCTGCAATGGTGTCCTCGTGGGACGATCATGGGTACACGGCGCCTCGTGGAAGGTTTGGCGACATGCGTGAGGCCCCTGTGTGCTTTAACTGCGGTTTCCGTGGACATGTGGCTCGATTTTGCGCTCAGAGGCGTCGCGAACCACAGCGCCACTACGACGGGCCACCAGCTTCTCCTCGACGAAACAGCTGGCGCGGTGGTGTGCGTTCGATGCGGGACACGTACGTTGGGAACGGCTTCCACCAAAACGCCCGCAGTGACATGCGTGGGGCACACAACTTCCACCAGAACTTCCGCAGCGACTCGCCTTCCTCCGTACGAAGCTTGACGCCCCCTACTGCTCGCCGGCTCCGTTCTCCGTCTCCTGGTCGACGCGTCGCTTCCCCACCGCCGGGAAACTAGGTGGTGCGGCCAATGGAGGTGAGGCCGCCGAACATTTTTCACTACATCCACCTATGCCTCCACCCGTTCCTATGACGCAAAATAAGGTCCCCGTGCTCGTTGATGGACTGCCTACAACGGCTTTAATAGACACTGGAGCAGCTGTTTCAGTGATGAGTTTTAACTTTAAATTGCAGCTAGGACATAAAGTGATGTTTCGCTGGGACAGCTGTGCAACGTTTCGTGCAGTGAGTGGGGAGACACTGTGCCCTCTCGGTGTGTGTGTTGTGAGTGTCACTTTGGGAGACAGGGTGTACAAGGTAGAATTTGCTGTCCTGGCCAGCTCCACGCATGACATCATCTTAGGAATCGATTTTCTACGAGAGTGTGGTGCCACCGTAGATTGCGGCGCCGGTGAAATTTCGCTATCGACATTTACTGATGATCCCGAGCGCTGCCAAGGAGCCGTCACCGTCATTGAGGATGTCATCTTGCCGCCCAACTCGCTGAAAAATGTTCCCGTTGATACCTCTGCCTCAGACGCCGGTACGTTCGATGCTCTTGTGGAGCCGGTTCCTCTCAATTGCGCCAAGAAAAATGTTCTCGTGCCGCGTTGCGTTCTTTCTGTCAGCGATCGGCGATCGGCATTATGGGTTTTAAATTATTCTACTGAACCTGTCACGCTACCCCGTGGGATGCGGTTGGCCCTCTTTGAACAAAATGTGAACTGTAGTTTCATTGCATCTTTAAGCGACCAGAGCGTAGACATCGTTTCTGCAACTAACCCTACAGAAGACCACTTTCTAAGCATGGTGAACAAGTCGCTATCATCAGAAAAACGCCAAGCTTTGGTCAAAGTCCTTGCCAAGCATGCCACTGTTTTCGACTTTGCACAGAATGACGAGCAAACTAGCGTACCTGAGTCACGTACCCGTCATGTGATTGACACAGGATCCGCTCACCCTATCCGGCAGAAACCGTACCGTGTCTCATCTGCAGAGCGCAAGGTCATTGCTCAACAGGTCGAAGAGATGTTAAAGAAAAAGGTCATCCAAGAATCGTGTAGCCCTTGGGCCGCCCCTGTGATTCTCGTCCGGAAGAAGGACGGTACATGGCGATTCTGCGTGGACTACAGACGTCTCAACTCCGTTACTAAAAAAGATGTGTACCCGCTTCCCAGGATTGATGACGTCATTGATTGCTTGCATTCTGCATCGTACTTCTCCTCCGTGGATCTCAGGTCTGGGTATTGGCAAATCCCTATGCATCCAAATGACAAGGAGAAAACGGCCTTCATAACTCCAGATGGTCTATTTGAATTCAATGTGATGCCTTTTTGGCTTATGTAACGCTCCAGCCACGTTTGAGCGCTTCATGGACACTATTTTGCGTGGACTTAAGTGGGAAGTTTGTCTGTGCTACCTTGACGACATTATAATTTTTGGCCGTACATTCGATGAGCACAACCGTCGCCTAGACACTGTTCTCACCTGCCTTGAGAGAGCTGCGCTCACCCTGAATTCTAAAAAATGTCACTTTGGCAACCGTGAGACTCTGGTTCTCGGTCACCTGGTTGACAAGCATGGCGTTCGACCCGACCCTCAAAGGTCGCTGCAGTCAGCGGCTTCAAGCAACCCCAGTCTGTACGAGAGTTGCGAAGCTTTTGGGCTTATGCTCGTACTTTCGTCGCTTCGTGCCTAAGTTCGCCGACCTTGCTTACCCTTTGACTTGCCTACTCAACAAGGATGTGCCTTTTCGGTGGTCGGCGGAATGCGAGTCATCATTTTCGCAACTCAAGTTTCTTCTCACTTCAGGACCCGTGCTTCGCCATTATGACCCATCTGCTGCCACCGAAGTACATACCGACGCCAGTGGTGTAGGTCTCGGCGCCGTCTTGGTCCAACGCCATGGAGCTGTTGAACACGTCGTTGCCTATGCTAGTCGTTGCCTAAGTAAACCGGAGCGCAACTACACTGTCACGGAGCAGGAATGCCTCGCGGTCGTGTTCGCCGTCCACAAGTTTCGCCCGTATATCTATGGACGTCGATTTTCCATTATCACAGACCATCATTCCTTATGTTGGCTCACTGGACTACGTGACCCATCAGGTCGTCTTGCTCGTTGGGCGTTACTATTGCAAGAACACGACTTCGAAGTTTGTTACAAGAGCGGCCGTCGTCATGCCGACGCCGATTGCCTCTCGCGGCTTCCCCTTCCGACAACCGCGTGTGACGAAGACAACTTCGATGAATATTTAGCAGTTGTCGATGCCCCATTTCCCGACCTGACCACTTTTCGCACGGAGCAACGCAGTGATAGCAGCCTCGCCCCTTTATTTATCTCCGGAACGAACGGTCAACGCTGCTTCGTCGTCAAGGATGACATTCTTTACAAGAAAAATTATTCCGGCAAAGGCGCCCGTTTACTTCTAGTCGTGCCCACAAATTTGCGGCGTCACGTACTTCGAGCAATGCACGACGACCCTACGTCGGGACATATGGGCTTTTCCAGGACATTTCAGCGTACACAAGAGCGCTTCTTCTGGCCGAAAATGCGTCGAAGTGTATCTGCATACGTGGCGAGCTGTGAACAATGCCAACGCTACAAGCGTCCGACAAGCGAGCCAGTAGGACTACTTCATCCCATAGCACCCCCTGGTTCACCATTTGAGGTCGTTGGTGTTGATCTGATCGGCCCTTTTCCGCGATCAACGAACGGAAACCGCTGGATTGTAGTGGGCGTTGACCACTTGACACGCTATGCGGAAACTGTGGCAATCCCTGCAGCCACGGCCACTCAAGTTTCGCATTTCATGCTGTCGCACATTATATTACGCCATGGTTCCCCACGTGTCATCATCAGTGATCGCGGGCGGCAGTTCGTTGCTGATGTAGTTGAGGACCTCCTTCGTCTTGCTACGTCCCATTTTCGTCACGCCACGCCGTATCACCCTCAAACTAACGGTGTAACCGAACGAACGAATAGAACTCTCGTCAACATGATTTCCATATATGTTGACTCCGGACACAAAACGTGGGACGCCGTCTTGCCATTTATAACTTTCGCCTACAATACGGCACAGCACGAGACAACCAGATATAGTCCATTTTATCTGCTCTACGTACGCCAGCCACGCACAGCTCTGGACACTATTCTTCCGTTCTCTGAAACTGACCAACCTACTCTCGATGAAACCCTTTGCCGCGCAGAGGAAGCCCGGCGGATCGCCCGCCTTCGTACTTTCGCTTCCCAAAGACGCTCTAAGAACCGCTACGACGAACGCCACCAGCACGTACTCTATGAGAAAGGCGATTTGGTGTGGCTTTGGACACCGCTTCGCAAGCGCGGCCTATACCAGAAGTTCCTGGCCAACTACACTGGCCCCTTTGTTGTCTTGGAACGCCTCAGCGATGTCACGTACGTGATATCCCGGCTCTTGTCTAGTGGCCGCCGCTCAAGCAAGACCAACATCGTCCATGTTGCGCGTCTCAAGCGCTTTCATCATCGCAACGAAAACTGACTCGCCCGGTGGGCTTCGTCTGCAAAGGGGGGAATTGCTACGATACTGGGGGAACGCGTGGAAGAAGAGGAGAGCGACGCTGGCTCGGACTGTGACCTGCTCGATCCCTGGGCTCTCGCATCCATCATCCCTTGTAAATAAACGCATCGCATCGTAACAATATATATATATATATATATATATATATATATATATATATATATATATATATATATATATATATATATATATATATACGCAAGCAAAATTGAAAATTTTCGGGGGGTCTGAACCCCTCCAACCCACCACCCCACCATTGTCTACGCCCCTGGTCACGGGCACTGCCTCATGATGGTAACCTGGTGGTACCATAAGAGATATGGGTGGCTAACTCATCATTTCAGCATGTGTGCATGGGAACGTTTATTCCTACCAAAATATCGCTGTGGTATGGTTACAGAGAGACGAATTAAGAAGTATTAACAATTGAAGCAGCAGAAAGAAGAGGACTGGGTGCCGGTTGTGTAAGCACTCCATCACTCTCCATAAACGCAGAGGAAGAGTTATTTCATTTCTGTATGTAACCTAGTATGCGCGCTTGATAATTTCACCAGTACTTGTACTCGTTTTCTTCTATTTTTATTCATGCCGTTGCGGATGTTTTAATAAGCGAAATGTATAAAAGCAAGAGTGTCTAATCTGTGCGCATGGGAAGTTCCGTGAGATAGATAGATAGATAGATAGATAGATAGATAGATAGATAGATAGATAGATAGATAGATAGATAGATAGATAGATAGATAGATAGATAGATAGATAGATAGATAGATAGATAGATAGATAGATGATAGATAGATAGATAGACAGACATGTGTACATACGACATGTGTATGCCTCGATTTTCAAGTAAACCATTTGTTGGAAGTTAGCGCTCGTGCATAGTGTTGTCCCGCTTTGTGTCCGTGTGCTCAAGCGCTCTACGTCGACACTGCGTCACACAAAGAAGGCTGAATCTCAGCACCGGCGAACTACCTCGTTCGCGCGCGACTCGTCGTGCGGGCTGCTATACTCGAAGGCTCTGAAAAAGCCGCTTCTCCCGTTTGAATGCGCACTCTGCCCAGGGGCGTAACCAGAAATTTTTTTCGTGGGGGGGGGGTCACCTCCTTGGAATGGTCTTTTTCTCTCTGTATGCCATGGCAAAAAAAAATCAGGGGGGGAGGGGGGGGGCACGGACCCGGTGTGCCCCCCCCTGGCTACGCCACTGACTCTGCCCGTTGAGCAGATATTACGTGGCCGCCCCGCCAAAGGCCGCCAACTCCTCGCGAAGTACAAGTGATGCAAGTTTCTTATGCCCTCTCTTCGCGCTACTTTCCCAGAGTGGTAGCGCAGTGAGCGCTCCTCTCCTTTATCCTCTCCTGGCATCGCTCACCGTTGGCACCGCCAGCCGCCGAAGCGGCCGAAGCTCGGCTTGTGGCGGTATCACTCGGCGTTCGCTTGAACTATGTATGCCGTTCGAGCTCACCGTGCCTGATCGCGCGTAGACATTAAAGTCATTACCTTTCCGCAGCTCTCTCGCAGGTTTTCGTGGACACTCATTGACAATCGGGCGCCGACGTGTTTCGTAAAAGTTAGTTCCAATGTAGGACGATTCGAAAAGCGAGCAAAAAAAAAAAAAGAAAGTCAGGGTCGCTTTTGCAGTCGCTTAAGACGACTCAGTGTCAAAAGCCATCGTCTTGTGCATTCTTGTGGATCCCATATGTATTAGTATTAGGCGAATACAAAAGGGTTCCTGCGTGTTCTTGGCTGTACAGAAAACTATCGAACCGCGAAGGAACCAGACCGACAGCCGTTCATTGTTCCAACTTCTTCTATCGCAGTGCTCGCCTGCACGCGTTTATTCCCTTTAAATTGGCTTTTGGATTTCGGCAATATCCTTGCTGAGAATGCTTTAGGATTCGACCACACTCCGCTAAACACTTCATCTGCCGGCTTGGTGCAACAGGTGCAATAGTAGCAACATTTACAATTGGGGGACCCAAGTAATTTGCGAGCCGCAAATGCGCATGCGCGGAACCTAAGCCAGCCTTGGCCCCTGCGATCGCGATGACCCAAGACCAAAGCCATCTAAGACTACGTAGAGCCCACTAGGCGTATCGCGTCGCCGGCGAGGTGACAAAGACGCGGAGTCGTGGCCAGTCTTGCGTGTTTTTAATTTCCTGTATAGCATCCCGTGAATTTTACCCGACGCCGCCTGCGTTTGACCCATGGAGGTTAAAAAACACAATTTTCTTAAACCTGCTTGGTTTGACCCAACACACAAGCTCTTTCTGTTCCTCCGACCTCAGAAGAACAGCCAACCCAACTCAGCTTGAAGAACCAGTCCCTTGGGTCTCCAATTCTAAAGGTCTGTAGTATTAGGCACTGCAAGTTTATGCGCTTGTACAAAATGCACGTAGCATTTCTTCAACTGCGTGCAAGCCATTTGGGTTGAGAGACCGGTCATCTAATCTCGAATGACGTCAGAGCCGTGCATATGTACTCCGGCTAAATAGAAGTAAACATTAGTAAAAATGTGTTATAAAAATTCAAGCCAGTACCACGCCTCGAAAACTTTCGGACTGCGAAGCTGTTGTCCCTTTCGTGGGGCCTTACATTTTCCTCTAAAGTTTCCGCAAAGTTTTCACTAAGTATTTTATAAACCCCTTGGCTCACTCGTGATAGGCGTCTCTCTTCGAACCTCTTGTTGGCGCCGGCGAAACGACCGACAGCGTCGTCGCCGTCGTCGCCGTCGTCGTCGCTAGTGCTCGGCGTCTCGGGCGCCCCCCACGCACGGCCTTTCATCGAACATGACAACCAGGGGCGTAGCCAGAATTTTTTTTTTTTGGGGGGGGGCACCGCCTTGATTTCGAGGGGCACCTTCTTGAAATGGTCATTTTTCGCTCTGTATGCCATGGCGAAAAAAATTTCGGGGGGGGGGGGCACGTGCCCGGTGTGCCACCCCCTGGCTACGCCACTGATGACAACGTAGGAGCGAGAATGACACGCAGACGCGCGCGTGATTCTCTAGGAGAGGGTAGCGACGAGTGGCCCACGTGGCCACTCCCCTCTCGCACACATATGATTCTCACAAATTCGCGTTATGGAAGAACGGGTGTACACTGTCGTCCTTTATGAAAGGGAACACGCGAGCGCGTGGCCGGAGCTCTGCGGAGGCTGTCTACAGCGGCATCAACAGACAGCTAAAGAAAGCACTTCCCGCTTTTGGCGGCATCGCCCGCAGTGAGAACAGAGCGGGAGCGCATTCGAGCAGCGCTAGTCCAACGACCATCACTCGGTTATTTTGTTTGCCAATAGATGACGCCAAAAGTCATGGTCATCTCGGAGGCCATGCAAAAGTGGACATGCTTTCTTCAGTTGTCGGTTGATGGCGCTGTAGGCAGCCGCGGCAGAGCGCAGGCCATGCGCTCGCGTGTTCCCTTTGATAAAGGACGACAGTGTACAGCCCAGTGGTTGACACTTGCCTTCGGAGAGTGAGGGCTCCGGGGAAAGCCCCCCTCCTCGCCAAGGAAATCTTTCATTTTCTTTCACTTATTTTACAGTGAAGCTGCCATGGTCGAGGTATGCCGTGTGTCATAGATAAAAAATTATCATCATCACAAACCAGCACGTGCTCTCTTCTTCCTCTTCACCACCTTCCACTACTTATACCTCTGCTTCGCTCCCTAAACACTCTCCAAGAGTCGTAACCACTCGGCTATCCACGCACGTTTTCTTTTCTTGATCGTGGCATTAAGTCCAGGCACGCTAACAGAGTATAGCATAGCCTTGCATACCATAGTACAGCAACGGCGTGGGAAAGGGAAGTGAGGGTGAGGAGGAAGGAAATGAGAGGGAAGAGGCGAGTACAGAGCGAAAGAAAGGAGGAGCAATAGATAGAAAGAAAGGGATGAGAGAGTGAAGGATACAGAAGGCGAGAGAACGACAACAGAGAGGTTTCCAACTGCTGCTACATGTGGACTTGGTGATCATGCGGAGAACACGCGTGGTAACGCCTCAGGTTGGCTGACATGATATGAATGCAGAAGCAAAATGGTGAATAATTCAGAGTATTAGAGAGTTTTATAATAGCGTGCGCAAAGGTTTGCGTTAGCGTTGCGCATGCGTCATACGCCACCCTCTCGCGGGCCTCCCGTTAAGTGACGCCCGCATCGCCCGCAAGCTTTGCGCACGGTATTCTAAAACTCTCTATTATATAAGGGATTCGCTACTCACTTTCCACGAGGTCATGACACATTATCATCTCTCTCGGAGGGCCTTTCCACTTCCTCATCCTAAACTTACTCGACCGCAATCACCGGCCTTCAGGATGCTCCAAACGGGGTCTTTCCCTTCGCGGGGCAGGTTCATTCATTTCTTGCCCAACATGGAACCACATTGTCCGGACTGCGGAGAGGCGTATTGCTCATTAAATCATATGCTCTGGCAATGTCTTGTGTTACGTGACGCAGAGTTTAACAAAGAAGAGGACTGGAAGGAAGCCCTAAACAGCGGAGACCTCTCGGTTCAACTTCGGGCTGTCCAGAGGGCCTGCGAGAGGGCGGAAGGCCAAGGTCTTGCGGTCCCTACGTGGGAGCGGCCCGCGACTGCTACGGATTCCCCCTAAAAGGGGGTGTTACGACGCAGTTCCTCAGGACCTCAATAAAGTTCTGTCTGTCTGTCTGTCTGTCTGTCTGTCTGTCTGTCTGTCTGTCTGTCTGTCTGTCTGTCTGTCTGTCTGTCTGTCTGTCTGTTATGTAGTAACTCGCATCCCAACGACGACCTACGGAACACAGGGGAGTTTATTGCATACTAGTAATGGCAGTTCAGGTGACCTATAACTGCACTGGGTAACAAAATGACTTCCGCGGGACATACAAACAAGAGAACATAGATAGGTACAATGGAACTGCGATGCTAACACAGATCACTAATCACTGAAAAAAAACAAGAAAAAAGGAACACAAAAACTCACTAAGTTTGCACAGAATCACATATCATTTGGGGAAGAAAAGCAACATTAGGACTCAGAACATGCCTTGGGCCGGCTCATATGATACGCGACTCATTTTTTCCCCGTGCCAGTCGCTTTCAAAACGGCAGTAGAGGAAATTCAATATTCCCTTTCCTCACTCCAAAAAAAACGTGTATGCCACCTTCTGAGGAAGGCTTCTTCACCATGTGTTTCGAGCTGTTCGGTCACGGTACCGAACCATGATCATCCTAATCTTCTGTAACGCTGGATACGCAGCTCGTTGTGGTTGTCGGCGTGATTCGGCTAAACAGCGCCGGCGCCACAATACAAACATCGTGACCGAAAATACGAGTTGTTCGAATAAACCCCTCTTGCGCTGACCGCGCGAGGAAGCAGAGACTCCGAATTGGCGCCACACGACGTGCCACACGCCCTTGGCCGCCACGCATTCAAAGATCGTATGGCGGATCGTTTCTCTTTTGCCACAGTTGGGGCAGCGATCATTGGGAACTACGCCCCACTGTGACAGTCTCTGGCGAGTGGGCAACGCGTCCCACCGCCGCAGCCAGTCAAATTCTCTAACCACTTCCGGCATGTGGTTGTTCCGCCACCTTTTTCCACTTGTTGGGTCTCCATCTCTGTTCCTCCTCGTCGGTAATGGAGCGACCGATCAGCATTTCGCTTAGTTGTGCGGGTGCAAGCTTTGCAAAGCAGTCTTCAGCGGCGTCGCCGTTGACCGCACGCTTGAGCCCCGCTGCTGCTTTATAAAAGGCATGCGGGTGTTCTGCTTGTGGCCCCCAGTACCTTTCAGACGTGAACGCGGCTCGAATAGTTCCGGTCCAGTACAGCAATGAGCTACGACCAGGATAGTCATTGTCCTGGAACAATTTTTGGAAACTGTTTTAGCTGCAAGTGCCTTTGTGAATGTCGGAACATCTGGCAGACTAAGTCCTCCACAACTTTTTGGGAGCTTCAGGAACTTTTGTTGAATTTTTGGTGTCTTGCCGTCCCAGAGGAAGGCCCCAACCAACGAAGCAAGGCGACTAGCAAAAAGTTGTGGTACGAGTGCAATGTGCCCGATATAAAAAGCATATGCGCACGCTTTGGTTTTGACCACCGTCACTTTTGCGTCAAGCGACAAATTAAAGTCAGCGGCATACGCGAAAACCTGCGTGGCTCTATCTACTGCGTCCTCCCAATTCCTTTTGGCGACCTCCCCGTCTTGAAAGTATATGCCGAGGACTTTTACGGCATCCACGTATTGAATGCCACCCGGCAAAGAGCCACGGAGATAAAGGAAAGTTTATTGAACAAGTGTACACAAACGCTGGAGGCACTAATACACTAAAAGTTCGAAATGGCGTCAGTAGAACTTATACAAACGCTAGACACAATTTTAAACGGACATCTATAAAACACTGTGCGGTACTAAGAAACTATAGAAAAAGAAACATGCGACCTCTCGAGGAGCTGAAGAGAGGAAGAGCTGCATTGAGAGATACATTGCGTATTTGCAACCAGTGGTACGACGGCCTTGTCCAGATGCTACTGTATGAATCCTACCGAAATGTGACAGTTGCTTGAGTTAATTTTGTCAAGAGTTGCTGTCCAATTATTATTCTGTTTCATTCCTGCCAAACCGGCTCATGATAATTTTCCTTCTACGTATGGCTTTTATGAGAGATCCCGGAATGCTAAAGAAAAAAAAAACAGGAAATAGATGTATTATTGAATCCTGAATTTCGGCACGATCCTCGCTGAGCATGCTTCAAGATACGGCGACACTACGCCGAACGTTTCACGTGAGCATGCTCGACGAACCCCAAACAACTCCACGCGACATCCTGAAAACCAAAGAAGAGAACGACAGAAATCAGTGGCGTAGCCAAGGGGGGGGCGGGGGGGGGGGGTTAAACCCCCCGGAATTTTTCAATTTTGCTTGCGTATATATAGACGCACACATACAAACGCACGCACGAACATACAAAAACTATGGTTGAATCCCCCCCCGAAAAAAAATTCTGGCTATGCTACTGACAGAAATACAGTCATCCCCATCCGGCTCTTACTGGAGAACAGGCGCGAGATTGGCGTCGAGTACAAACCAACAAGTACCCTCACTTACAAAGAAACCACCACATAAATCCCACGATATACGCGCGCAGCTGTTCGTGGTGTGGAGAACGGCCAACTCTCGCCCACATTACGTGAGAATGCGGATCGCGGCCCCAAAACATCAATTCTCCCCTTTTGGGGACACCATGTCGAACGAGGCAGTGGGAGACCTGGCTTGCTAGCAAGGATCGGGAGAGCCAGCTGGCTCTGCTCGACCAAACCCAGCGAGCCGCAAAGGCCAGTGGAGCCCTGGACTAAGGACCCCACCCATTTGCCCAGAAACCTTTTAGCGAATAAAAAAGTTTTTCCAGCGCAATAGTACTAGGCACTGCAATACTTTACGTTCTTGTACAAAATACAAATAGGATTTCTTTACCCGCACGCGAGTCATTTGGGCAGATAGACGGGGTATGTAATCGCGAATAATGACAGAGCGTTGCCTATATATGTACGCCGGCTAAATATTAGTAAACGTTAATAAAGAAGTCACAGTTTCGCCGCAAAGGGCGAAGCAATGAATGCGATAGCAAAAAAATTGGAATGTAACATGAACATTGGAATGTCAAGTGCAGAAAGCTTCCTGAGTGTGGTGAGGGAGGATCAATGCATAGATTGAGAAGAAAAGGAGAAGGTGGCTTTTGCCTTCGAGACCGTCTTTAACGAATGCGTTAGGGACCCCTCCCCATCACCATGCCGCGATGCAACACGGTCTTGCACCCCCCTAAGACAAATATTACCGACGCCCATGGACAATTTCCACTGGATAAAGTATGGGCCAGACTTGGCGCCCCCCTCGTATGATAGCTGTTACTGCGTAACAGCTGCCAAAATTGCAGCCAGCTCCACTGCGTAACAGCTGCCAAAAAATTGCAGCCAGCTCCACTGCGTAACAGCTGCCAAAACAGCGAAGCTGATGCCCTGCCCGCGCCTGTTCTTTCCTTCAGGCCTTTCTCTCTCTGTCTGTCTGTCTGTCTGTCTGTCTGTCTGCGTGTGTGTGTGTGTGTGTGTGTGTGTGTGTGTGTGTGTGTGTGTGTGTGTGTGTGTGTGTGTGTGTGTGTGTGTGTGTGTGTGTGTGTGTGTGTGTGTGTGTTGCAAGTCGAAGCATTTCTACGTTTTGCAAGTCCTTTCCAAGTATTTATATCTTGTATCAGTGCTCTTCATCAGAAACTCTATGTAAAGCTATAGGGCGACCATGTGCTCATTCACGGCCGCGCTCCAGTGCAGCGTTCCAGTGCAGCGTTCCAATGCGAACGGGACACATTCCACCCGCCCACTCACCCAAAACGCGTATTACTATCACGGCTGCGTTGGAACGCAAGCAGCGTTGCAAGCGCTGTGCTTGAAATGCCTGCGTTACGCCAACGGACGCCGAAGGTTCGACTATGAACAGCCTCGCTGTTAAAACGAGCGCTGCGAGCAAATGCGGAATCGCTGTACACTCTATCATGTAAAGGAGGAAAAGGGGTATCGAGGTTGGTCCTTAGAAGAGTAACTAACCTGCCACACCCATTCCTCCTTTTTGGGGGGTAACTGCGAAGGGACGAACTGTTACTCCCCCGCTCGCGGTTACTCATCAAGGGAGCAACGGTTACTTTTTGCAAAAAAGAAAAATCGGTTCTTCGTTGACTTAACCAGCATTTTCAAGTTTGTGCGGGCATTTTGATTAGATGTACAATCGATATACAAGCATCACATTCAGAAGTAAATTTCAGAAAATTTGCAGCAAACACACGGGATGCGAACTCACGACCACTGAGTCAGCATGCGCGTACACTAACCACTACACAACACCACGCTACGGCACCGTCTGGAAGGAAACAGGTTTATGTAGGCACCGATGGGTCGTTTGCACACGGCGCGAACAGTGCTGCAGTTACTCCAAAAAAGAGAGGCCGCTTTCCTCCCCAAGGGAGGAAAGCACCCTTCTTGCCGTGCCGTGTGCAACCTTTTGCAGACAGTTTGTCCCTTGGGGGAGCAAAGCGCCCTTTCCGGGTTAACTGCGCAGTTACTCCGCAAAACTTTTTAGAGTGTAGTCTGAAATGGCGCAAGCACCTTCTGGCGCGCTGAGCTTTGTGAGAGCATTTCCGCGAATTTACAGAATGCGCAAACACACACACGCTCGCGCAGTTTGATGCTTACCAAACGAATGTGGTCCAAAAAAAAATAAATCCCGCTTTACATTCGATGTGAAAGAATGCTTCGCATTGAAAGCGAAGGCAGACTGGCGATGCCCACAGGAGGTTCATCTCAATCGCGGGGTCAGTTATTCCCGTGTCGGGGTCAGTGAAATCATTTGTTTGCGTGTCAGAGGAGGCAGGAAGGAGCGGAGCCCTCCAAGTGAAATGCCGGCCGCGCCCATCGACGCGAGCTCTTCGGCGAGGAGCTGGATCGTCGCCTCCCTTCGCTGTCTGTATCGCCGCCGGCACCGTGCACTTATCGCCTTCTCTCTGCCTTACTTGACTTCTTTCTTCTTTCTTTCAGCTTTTCTTTATTTCCTGCCCTCCCTCTCTCTCCTCCTTCTCTAGTTACTCTATTTCGCTATTTCGTTCATTATGATGTACTTGATTCGGCTAGCGAGCTCGTTGATGTAAAAATAGTTGAATAAATGTACACGATATTGGTTTGGTTCGACTACATCTACTGCCTCCGTGTGCTCCGAGAGCGGCACTCTCATTGAGACCCCACAATCTATCACTACTTCTTTCCGGCTTTTTTTTATTCGTTCCGCGAAGGTTCCCTACTTCTTTCTTGTTTTCTTCTTTTTTATTTCTACTGATTTCGTACACTGATTTCTTTTTTATTTTCGTTTTTTAATACTTTGCATAGTTATTTCATTATTCTCCCTATTCACTTTTCACGGCTTCCTATACTTCCCTATTTTTTCATTCATTCATTCATTCATTCATTCATTCATTCATTCATTCATTCATTTATTCATTCATTCATTCATTCATTCATTTAATCCTTCTTCATATTTATTTACTTATGATTTAATTTACTTTTCGGAAGCTGTCCCGCCTCTAAGCCCCGGTTCGATTTTCATGCCATGCTCACCTTTATGTTCTATATTTATTTAAAGGTAACAATGCATGATATGTGAAGTCCAGCTTAGAACGACACATTTCCATTCGCATATACTCCTAGTAGTTGATTAGCCACGTAATGGGGTATCTTTCGCTTCGACTTGCACTATGGCTAATGTAAAGGTGAACTCAAATCTGATTTCACGTACAAATGTTTTCATTCGTAAGTTCCTTTCGCGATTGGTCAGCCGGCTGCGCTAATGATACGTCCAACACCAGGACTGGCTTAAACGTTCGCGAGCACATGTAGCGTAAGATGTTCTTGAGAACACAAGCCCGGAACCCGCGTTCGCAAAAAAAAAAAAAAAAAAAAAAAAAAAAAAAAAAAAACATCCTACGCCACGATTGTGTGGCTGTGTATTTCAGAGCCAATGCCGACGCTAGTCGAATCAATCGCGAAGACAGTCGTGCCAACAGCAAATAGCATTCAGAAATAATCAGGTTCGCGAATGCGTATCCGGGAATCGCAACTACACTTATCGGTTAGTGCATTTACTGAACCCCGTATAGAAGAAAACAAAGATAATCCAATTTTTGTACCCCAGTTTGGGCAAAATCTCGATGGAAAAAAATGAATTGTTCCATTTCTTCACAGCTTTTTTTTTTTTTGAAAATATGGCAACATTTTAGATTTCCCACCGCAGTGGGCGCATGTCTGTTTTGTTGTTGTTGTTCCGAATAGCACCGCAAAAGTACAATTTTTCCACATCAGCTTACATTCTTGGTTTCAGGGAAGGGCGTATCGCGAAACACGAAAAACCTGCTTTGGAACAACTGCAGTAGCACAGAATATTAAGATATCACTCAGCGAGCGTTTCACAACCACTCATCAAATGCACGGTGCCACGGAAACCACTAACGGCGCCAAGGAAAGGAGCCAAGTGGTAGTGCATCAAGTCTGCGCTTCGCTCCAGACAGCTTGAAACCGCAATTCGGATCCTCTCCAAGGCTCGCGCTAAAAGAACAGTCATGGAAAAACAATTGAGCTCAGCTTTGTGCCCCGAACATTCGCATTTGGTTGCGAGGCGACGCTTACGTGAGTAAAGGCTCATGTGTCTTCGACTGGCCGCTGTGCTAAGGTCGTATTAGGCCTAACTGCTCGCCACGTGGAACGCCTCCTGGCGGCGAGAAAAGAACACCGCTAGAGGTGGTGGCGCGCCGGAAGCGTCAGAACTGGCGGCGCCGCGAGCAGATTAAGAGCCGTGCAGAAGAAGAACACCGAGGGGATGCCTTAAGTGGCTCCAATCTTTAAACGGAAGCGGTCGCGACCTCCGCAAATAACGCGCGACGGCAACCGTCTTATAAATGCTGAACGCGTCCTGTTCACCGCCGCCCCGTGCTATGCTCAAATCGCCCGCGCTCACGCGCGCGAGCACATTTTGTATAGAGCGCCGGGAGGGGAGCAATTGTCTTTTACGAGGGCAGGTACGCTATGTAGTTTGCGCGCGGTGTGAACGTATACCGAGCGCCAAGAAGCTGACGCTCCAGTATGAACATCCCAGAGCGCGCGTTCACAGATAGTTCGGTGCATCTCGGAGTTGGTGGGTGCAGTGAACCGGAGGAACACGGAGGGTGAGTTGCCATTCGGTATACGTGGGTATTTGTACATTCTGCAATGCCTACAAGGAAAAGATGCAAAAAAAAAAAAAGCTAATTGCATACAGATATTAGAGGCGAATTCAGCCAAAAGGGATAGCCCCCCCTGCTCCCCTTCCCCGATCATACGAGGGGGGCGCCAAGTCTGGCCCATACTTTATCCGGCGGAACTTGCCCATGGGTGTCGGTAAAATTTTGTCTTAGGGGGATGCAAGTCCGTGTTGCGTCGTAACGGGGTGGGTGGGAGGGGTCCCTTACGCATTCGTTAAAGACGGCTCGAAGGCAAAAGCCACCTTCTCCTTTTCCTTCTCAATCTATGCATTGATCCTCCCTCGTCACACTCACGTAGCTTTCTGCACTTGACATTCCAATTTTCGTGTGACATTCCAATTTTAGATGCGAAGCATCTTATGAACGAGGCCTGTCCCCCCCTCCGCCGTAGCCACGCTAGTGCGATGACGATGACTCTGCCATCACGGCATAGCGCATGCAAGGTAACCATTATACGCCATGACGATGACGCTGATGACGATGAAGAATAAGCGCGTTCCAGACCACACATTCTCTTTCTGCCGTGGATGAAAACGATCGTGAACGCGCTCTCGCCCGCGAAAGGCAAAGCGGCAACGCCGACAAAAGCTGCTACTCCATTATATATACCGCACACACGCGTTGTCACTCATTTACATGCGCGAGTGGGCAATGTCGCTACTCGTAGTCACTACTCGGCGTAGTACGTGACGAATACGTGACGCCTACAGGCAAAAAGAGTGTTCCACATTCGCCGTAATGGCAACAGGCGGCGCTGACTGACGCTCACACGTTTAAATGAAAATATATACCCTATAAAGTGGACGGAGGGAAGACCGCCACCGTAGCTCAGTGGTAGAGCATCGGACGCGTTATTCGAAGGTCGCAGGTTCGGATCCTGCCGGTGGCAAGTTATGTTTTCGTCCACTTTTCTTTCTTCACATTTACGTTACAATTGCTTCTAATAACGTCCCGTATACTTTCCTTGGCATCATTGTCTGTTAGTTCTCATCAATATGATAAAGTCACCTATTTGAAACACCACTTTTTCAAACATATCTGCAAAGTGATGGTGCGTTAGTGGGCCGGTGGCGAGTAAAGCAGTAAAGATTTTGCTCTAGGAAACACCGGCGCACACTGCATGCTCCGGCCCTACCCAAGTTTCACGTTAGTGGAGCTGAAACACCCTTCCCTATACGCCCCTTCTTTCCTAACCTTTTTTTTTCTTCTTTTTTGGCGCTACCGTTGCTGCCCAACGCTAAAAGCGTTGGTTGCTGCCGTGTGCTCGCGACTCGGCCAATGCATGAGCTCAGGCGCTATGGGGACGCTGAGCAAATGACGTGGCGCGGATGAATACATCTAGAGGGGTGTTCGCTCTTTCTATTGGCTAAACAGCCCTGCAGCCTCCACAGTAATGCAGCCAGTTTGTGAGATGGAATATATAGCCGGTTGCAAACTAAGCATAAATGTAAGCTTCTCCCGCAGCCGTGGCCATCCCAACCAAAAGAAAATTTGCATACGCTCCCTACCCAATCGCATTTGCTCATATGCGTGACGTCAAGCTCTTTTCGCGTAATTCAGGTAGGCAATTTTTGCATACAGACACATCGTGTCGCTAATGTTTGCTCGAAAACTTTATCTTTTTAGTAGTAGTAGTAGTAGTAGTAGTAGTGGTTAGTTGAGGAAATGACGCTTATTTCTGCAGCGAAATAGGGAGCACGGACGCAGGGTGAGGGGAAGTGGGAAATAAAGAGGATAGTGGAAGAAGAGAGAGAGAAAAAGCCAGGGTCTCCAAATTTCATTGAAGATGCCGACATCAGTGCTCAGCCAAACGCAAATAATTTTACTACAGATCATCATCACCATCATCACCAGCCTGACTACGCCCACTGCAGGGCAAAGGCCTCTCCCATGTTCCGCCAATCAACCCGGTCCTGTGCTTTCTGCTGCCACGTTATACCTGCAAACTTCTAAATCTCATCTGTCCACCTAATTTTCCGTCTTCCCCCTCAGGCGTTTGCCTTCTCTTGGAATCCATTCAGTTACCCTTAATGACCAGCGGTTGTCCTGCCTGCGTGCTACGTGCCCGGCCCATGTCCATTTCTTCTTCTTGATTTCAATTATGATATCCTTAACCCCCGTTTGTTTCCCCGTTGACCTCCCACGTGAATACACCAATTACTACAGGTCACCAATCATTAATTCTTAGTATGCGCAGTAGTTATATTAGTATGGAAAGTGGACTTACGGTCATTGCGGTCAGGGTTGCCGTTGGTGGCTACTTCGCGCCAAATTGGCTACTTTTGGACCCCGTTGGCGACGAAAATTTCCAGTTGGTGCCATGGCTATTTTTTAAACTTGTGGTTTTACTTATTCAAAATGGTTTTATTTACTCATCAATAGTAAAGACTCTGTTGATAATACCGCTTCTGTTCTATTTGGCTACAAATTCGGCGATCAATATCAAATGACATGGCTACTTTGGCTACTCTTAGCGTGAGTTCTGGCGCCTTTTCATGTCCACCCAACGGCAACACTGATTGCGGTAACTATGCATAGCACGACTCTCTCGCACCGATGGATGGCACCTGTCCTGTAGTTCAAGGGTGGAGCTTGTATTGACTATCGGGTTGTAACCGCCTGTAGTAACGTTCGTCGTTGTAGCACGTAAGTATTTCACGGCGACTACCACCCGTAAACTGCGGGTCTTACTTTCCATATGTCTGTAACGTAGCGCATTAGAACTATCCTGCGCTTGCGCTTTATGTCGGCGAAAAAGTTCATTGAAAAACAAGGGCTTTTGCGTAATTCGTACCGTTAGGCGGAGAGTGTAGGTTTCCTGAACGATGCAGCGTATGCGGAGGCCGCTACCGGCGCTTTACACATCCTCAGCACCTAGGGGGCGATATAGCACTCGCCACCAAACTACATTATAACCACAGTTGTGGGCCACTTTCAGAAGCGAATGCGATTTTTTGTGCTATGTAGCGCCGTCATGCGATAATGTTTTTCCATGATTTCATTAACAGGTGAATGAAATAACATAAACGAAATGCGCCTTCCTCGTTCTACAATTACCAATAACGCCGTCATCGTGGTTACGAGAGGATATATGCATTTATCTGTGCATAAGTTCAGTTTCCTTAGATCGGGTGATTAATAAGCTAGAAGCGCAAGCACCCGTACAAAAAAAAAAATAAATAAAAAATAAAAAAATAGACATTTATTCGACGTTTCGACCGGGGACTGGTCGTCTTCATCTTCATTATTGAAAATGACTGGTCCCCGGTCGACACATCGAATAAATGCCTCTTTTTTTATACCCGCCGTGTTAGTCTAGGGGTCACGGTGCTCGACTGCTGACCCGAAGGTCGCGGGATCGAATCCCTGCCGCTGCGGCCGCATTTCTATGGATACGAAATGCTTGAGGCCCGTGTACTCAGATTTAGGTGTAGCTTAACAAAAACCACATGGTCAAAATTTCCGGGGGCTCTCCACATCGGCGTCCCTCACAATCATGGCGTGCTTTTGGGACGTAAAACCCCATGGAGCAATTATCATCACACACACACACACACACACACACACACACACACACACACACACACACACACACACACACACACACACCCCTGTGCATACTATGCAGGGCCGGAAGTACAACCAGGGCGAAGTGAAAATGGTAGTGGGCAGCGCGCGCCGCCTCGCGGCCGTTTCATTTAACTCTCGCGTTCCGACGGTATACGCCCGCCGTGCCTATTAAAAATGAGATCGCACGCTACGCACGTGAGCTCGTCTTATTTTCTTTAACGCTCGTGTAATGGAGAATTCATCCGTCGGGCGGCTACAGCTCTTCGTTGCATCAGTCCCGATTAGGCGGTCGGGCCGTGACGTTGTAAGAGAGCCCGCTGCTAGGCTGATTAAAACCGCCACGGGTAAATTTAATTAAGGCCCGCGGAGTGTTTCGCCCGTCGAGTGTTCGGTTGCGAGTGTTCGTCCGGTGTCTCTCGTGCGCAGTTTGTGCAATTAGATGGTCAGACCCGGAGGTGAGAAAGGGGTGTGTCTAAGAGGCGTTGCTTCTTTAAAGGCCGTGCGCGAGCATGCACAATTTACAATGAGGCGCATATATATATACACTTCGCTGCGGTGTGAGGTGCAGTGGCCCCAGCCGACGCCGCGGTTCTTCGTTCGTCTGTGTTTAGCGTACACCGACTTGAATGAGCGAGAGGAACCAGATGCGGGCGCACCCTTGTGACGCACGCACACGTGCATGAGTAGTTCAAACCTTACTCTGTTCGGCCGTATGCGCGCAAAGTTGAAGGCTTCTTGTTAGATGTACAGTAGGGTCCACTGTTAAAGGGAACACTACAATGAGCACCGGTCATATTGCTGGCCCCCTAAAAGCAAGTGGATAAGGAAACTATGCTCATGAACAGCACTAGTCTATCAAAAGGAGTCAGAACTGTCAATCACTGGTAGTCTTATGCAAATCTAAGGCACTATGCTTTTGCAAGAGAGTGAAATTCAAACATGCCATGCACGCAAGTGCTCCCTTTAACAGTGGACCCGTCTGTACATGGCCTAGGTGAGGTGAGTTCGTAAAGCGCCATGCTCTATACGCTTCATGTATGCATTCACATGGACGAGAAGAAAATCGGGAGGCGACCCAAAATTTTCCCTTATGTTTCTGGTACAGTGGCGACATGTTTCTGGTAACGCACCAGACAAGGCTAAGAGTTATCTGAGCATTGTCTTAAACGTACGCACAGATATCGTATGTCCTCGATGTAACTCTTAGCTTGAGCCAGAATCATCTCTTTTGTGGCAGTTTTATTTTCCAGAACATTCTTCCTGAATATTCGGAAAACCGGATGTGAGTTATTGACCGGAAGTGCTTCGAAAAAAAAAAATAAAACAAGAGTGCGACACGGTGATCGTGTCACTACAAAAAAAAAAAATGAACTGTTTGCATTCACGAAATCTCTCATCCGACTTCTGCTACTCTGAACCGCAAATTCACTGATGGTTTCTTCGTTTGCTTGTACGCGATAACGAGGAACTTATATGGTGACGCGGTGTAGATTGCGATTAGTGTCAGGTCTCTCAAAAGGAGCCAGTGATACACCGTTTCCTGTAGGAGCGTCTAACAAAGCGGGATGTGTTCAAAGCAGGTTTCGGCGTTGCAACAACTCTTCCTAAAAAGTGCGAACGTTTGTCGCCCGCTCTCTACAAGATTCATCTTTTCCAGACCGTGGAATAAACGCGCCACCTCCTGCAAACACGTCGCGCTTTCGGGGGCTGGTCCCGTACGAACGAAGAAAACAAACAAGTCCATAAATATGCGACGTCTATACACACAGGGCTCTCGCGTGGAGACGCGAGGCAAAGAGAGTCAATACCAACATCGCATTGGACACGGATCGAGTTATGACCCAAGCAGCGAGCCATAACTCGATTCGCCGCCAAGAGTGCATGAACTGCAATGCAGGCGAAAAGCTGTCGCACCATCCGTTTTCCAGGTCGTGTCGGCCAGCGGCCACGAAGCCCTGTCACGTATACGCGCAGCGTTCACAGTGGTCCCTCGAAACACAGGCGTTGCTGCACCTTCGCCGGCCCTTACCTCACACCGCTTTCGAACTACTTTATCCGTAGTGCGGGCACACTCTGCGGCACGAGCCAATGTGTCTTGCGGCTTTCTAAGAGCGCGCGCCAGTTTAGTCGGAAGTTTGCTCGTGCGTTTGGTCCGATGCACGGTGCACGCGCCGACGAAGTTGTGAATCTACCCGGGAGGTCTTCGAACAGGCGCCTGGCACGCGCGGCGAACGGGTTCATCTTCGGCGAGTGATGTACGGCTTTACGGCGCCTGTTTGCTCTGGCGTAACCTTCTTGTGCGAGAAAGATGTATATTCATGGCGCGGAGCAAACGATGTTTGGCAGTGCCTTCGCAGCCAGGCGTTATTCTCGCGAGCAGTGCATCTCCCGCTTAAGTCGTCAGCTGTAAAAAATAAAAAAAATAAAAGAACACGTTCAGTCGACCACATTTGTGCACATCCGGTCACTAAAGCTCTTGTGTACAGGCACGGTCATGCACTACGGGCAAACAGACTGATATATGGATCACACGTTGGCATGAAGCCATTTGGAGAGTGGTGATTGGCTGGGGTGTCGTAAAATATACTTTGACTCGTGTAATCTCACCTTTGAACCGGAGTACGCGTGCCGAAGTCGCCGATCAGTCCTTGCTCTTTCTTTTCTGGCAATCGCTACGGTGGTTGGCCACGTTTATCAATATTTTGTGATCGTCCCCGGGTGTTGGGAAATTTCGCGTGGCGGGAAAGTAAGAGGGAAGCTTTATTGTAGGCGGAACAACATCTGTCAGCATTAGCGTGCTATTAGGAATTAGGAAAACAAGTTATTCTTGTTTGTCTGCCAATACGCTGTAGACCTAGTGCGAAGCAAACGTTCTATAGTTGGGACACGAACTTTACAAAGTTCACGGCACTCTGCTCAAAGGCGGATGCGCACAAGCGTACACCAATGGGCGCGCACTTTCGACTGACGTCATGAGCCGGATGGCCAGTGACCCCGCCTTCGAAGAACACTGCCGAGTGCATGAACGGGACTACTTCTTCAGTGGCGGAGGCGATCGGTTGCCCTGCTTCGGTCGTTTAAGCGGGTCCCCTCCGCAGTTGTTCTGTCAGACTATATGGTATTTTGCCTGCGCTTTCTATCTTCCGTGTATGTTAATGTGCGAAATAAAATTGACTGACCTAAACTTTACACCTTTTACTTTGTAAACCGCCACGTTGTGTAGCTGAGCATGACGCGGAGACCGTGAGTGAGCAACAAACAGTTCGTCGAAGCTAGTTCTCAGACTGAGCGGCTCTCTACCTCAACATAACTTTAGGTAACGAAGGCAAGGAAATAATGCACATTTATACAACTGGGCTACAGACAACAAGTGGTCCCTGTATCACGCGATCGTAAGCATTGGGCGAATTCGTCAGTTTGTAGTCTCCATCACGTGATATGAAGACTTAGCGTGACAGATGCTGAAGTATAGCCCAGCTCGAAGCTAAGATCAATGGCGAATTTATATACTGGAACTCTACAGTATACATTATAGATGTGAGAATGCCTATCCTAATGAGCTAGTTTCATCGTGATTGAGGTCTTGGTTGTCTGAAGCCACAGCTGTCCACCTTTGCATAAGCGGATGCATGCACAATATCTCAGCGCGCCCTTGCCTACGCATCCTTGCACGCAATCGCCAGTCATGTGTTTATTCAGCACTTAACCTAAAACCACTGAGGCTCTGCAATTAGGGACTTGCGTATTGATGACAATAAGCCATAAGATTGTCAGCTGAGCGAGGTGATTTCAAAATGAACGTCGTCATGAACAATAAGCAAGCGGCGGAAACATACGGCCAGTGCGCCCTTTAAGCAACACTGTCTCAAAGCTGAAACAACTTTGACGTTGTCGTCACCATTGACTTCCGACAGATCCCCGACCTCGTATCTCTTGGAACACTGGCACTCGAAAGCCGTACGGACCTGCAGTCAGTAGAATGGTTGCTAATGGCGCCATAGGCGTGCGCACGAGGGGGACAGAGCCCCCCCCCCCCTAGTAACATAAGAAGGGGGGGGGGGGGGCGCAATCTCTGCCCCATACATTGACTCAATAGGGAAGGGGGCGCTGTGACGAGGCTTCGCCCCCCCCTGAAGGGGAACCCTGCGCACGCCTATGAATGGCGCCAAGAGACAAAAAGCCCGCTGTTTTATCGAGAAACAGGGACTTAAAGAACAAGAGGGCGGAGGACACAGGCCGAGCGCCTGAAAAGAGAGCAGCCATGCCCTCCACCCCCTGTGGATTCGTTTAACCCCCGGCGCCAGTAATGGCTCTTTGCGGCGGCCCCTCCAAGAACAACACCGACGGTCGGAACAGCCATAGCAGAGTAAGCAGCGGGGCAACTAAACGCGCGAGCACCGGGGCAGTGATTAGGGATTCCACGGGCGGCCACTGCTGGTTTCAGGCGTCTCTTCTTTGCCGGATGTGGTGCGCGTGTTCCCCGTGGCTTCGGGCGGTGTAACAACGGACTAGGCTTGCCTGCCGTTCCCACTACGACCTCACCCCCCCCCCCTCTTTCCCTCTCCTGGTGGATCATTGGCGCCTGCGCCGCAGGCCGGCGGGCGTGCGTATATGCGTGTGCCAGAGCTGTACGCACGTGCGCAGTCGGTCGCGACTGTGGTGGGGGGTGGTTGCGAGGCTCTACTGAGTCGTAGAAAACAGAATAGAAGAATGGAAGCAAGGCGTTCGGCCTTGTAATTGAATCAGAGCCGTTTAGTGGAGACGTGTGGCCGCCGGTAGAGGGCCGCAACTCATGGAGTATGACGAAGACCTGTGACTTCGCATTAGAAGAAGAAAAACAAGAAGAAGAAGAAGAAGAAGAAGAAGGAAGGGAAGGAGGAGCAGAAGAAGAAACACACGCAAGATGAAGGAGCAAGAGAAGCTATTGGAAAGCAGTGTAGCTCTTAAGAGGCAACTCGGTAAATCCCCACCCTCACCTTTCTGATCTTCGCAGTCACCCTGCGTTCTGCGTTCATTTGTGACCTGTTTCTGGAGTCTGTACATTACTCTTTTACACACTGCTATTCTTAGGAAAAGAAGGAGACAAATGTTCCGTGTTGCTATGACTCATTGTGGTGGTCGTCAACAATCAAGTAGTCAGGTAGGACAAAACAGTGTTTGTTCAATTCCTAAAGGGCCAGTTTACCACAGGGTTTTGTGCGCGAAGCGTGCGAAATTAATCGAATAGCTTAAGTAAAAAGTTTCAGTAGGGTACACTCGTATGAGGCTACGATTTTACAAAAATAGACAGGCTTCAGCGATTGCCCCGATTCGAAACTTATTTACCGCGACGGCAATACAGGCTCACTCGTCCGCTTTCCGCTCCACCGACTAAGTAAAGAAACGACGGTAAGGCTGTCACGATAGTAACAATAACCTTTGCGACAACTTCTCTGCGTTGGTCACAATCCGGTTGCGGAGAAAAACGCCGATACGAAGACGACCGGACGAGTCGAGCAAGATCGCCGAACTTTCGTAAGGCCTTAGGTGCCTTATCAAGCACGAAAATCGACCATCGACCTCGGCGTCGTCGTCAAGTGAATGATGCGAGAAATCATCACGTGATGACGTTCAAGACAGGTTAAACGTGTGACGTGACTATATAATCATGACGTCACATACCACGACGTCCCATGATGACGATCGACATCACGTGACTTCGTTGCTTGGTGAAACGTGGGCCGATCTCGGAGGCAGGTGATGTGCAGAAAGCTTGTTTTTCCTTCGATCCGACAGGCAGTGAATAACCGCGTTAGGGACAGAAAGGTTTCGGAGGTGGGCGGGAGAGTATCAATACATCGAGCGAAAATAAAAAAAATTACTGCAGATCCACGAAGTGAATGCTGATGATGGAGCGAAGCTCCTTGGAGGCCAGTCTACGTCATTTTATTTTACTAAGTGTAGCGCCATTGATCGATGTGCTAGCGCTGCACGGTCTAAGTACGAACGGCTTGCGAGCAGTGCAGCGCGCTGTACACGGCTTGTATGCGCGCTCTAGGTACGAGCGGCGCGGCGCCGGCGCAACACCTGCGCGCGGTCGGTATGCGCGCTGCGTGCACTCTGCGAACGGTTCTGCGCATGACGACATGACCTTGATCGATACGCTTGCTGAGACAGGATTTCGGAGCGGCGCCGCAGCTGTTCCGACGTGGACCTACGACGACGACGGCGACAACGGACATCGTGCGAGCCTAAGGAGCTTCGCTCCTAAAGAAGAATACGATGGCTTTCACCTTCGAGTAGTCTTAGGCGAATGCATAAGCGATCCTGTGATTTTTATTTTAATCTTTATGGTACAGCAATAAAGAACAGCACCCACCGATAGTTAATGCTAGCTTCGCCAGGCATATGGGAGGGTCTGTCATGGCGTCGGCAGCGATCAATCACTCTTTTGAGAGGCGAGAAATAAAACGCGCAGAGGAGGCCACCTCGGGCGAAGCCCCGCCCCAACAATTTGACCACTTTCCCGCAAACGAGAAAACAACGAAAAACCAAACATGAGCGATGCATCGCGATCTTTCTTTCGGCGACAAGCTCCACTTAACGACGACGAGGGGGAAAAAAATACGGAAAAAACTCACGCTTACGATGTCGGCACTTGTCTACACACGCCACAGTTATGTGTGTTGGGTATATCTGTTTTTATTGCTATTTCTTAGCCCCACTTGGCCTGAAACGTTGTTTGGCTGCGTTCTCGCGTAATTTCTACCCCAAATGACGATAATCGCGCGCGTTGAGCTTCGTGTGGGTATGGAACAAGGACAGAGGACTAGGTATGGGTGGACGGCGAATGAGGCTGAGGGTGAGGAGAATGGGTGGTCTGGGTGGCAGTGAATAAAAGAGAGGGGGGAAATAAGCTCTGGGTGGAGATAATCGAATGGCGATGTGTTCGAACTGGACGTCACTGCGTGCTCAAGGAGAGGGTGTAATGCCTTGGCGGTGCTGGGAAAAGTGGCCGCACTCTACGTAAACGAGACGGAGGGAATAGGAGGGATCGCAGAGCGTTAAAGCAGGAGCGCGCAGTGTAGCCATGCCTCAGCCAATTGCGGTGGGGCCGTGTTTTAGGAGGCGCACACAGCCTCGAGCGCGTGGCTGTGGACGCTGGCACTGTCCGCGGCTGCTCCCTCGTGTATAGCTGCGAACATCCGTCCAGGCTTTAATTATAGCGGAAGGACCTAGCACGTGGTACGTCTACGCTTGGTATCATTACTGGGTCGGTCTGTGCACATTTTTGCAAAAAAACCGCAGCTGAAGAGGCAGGGTGACCGCTCTAGATGAGTGTGATTCAGACTGGATGTAGCACAAAAAGCAGAGGTTATCTCGAGCTGCTGTTCCACCAAGTTCAGCGCTCAAAAGCAGGCAGTGCTCCCGTGAGTCCCACCTTCCGTCCACCGCGGAAACGATACGACATTCGCGAACGCCCCAGAAAATGTCTCCCTTCGTTAAGTATCTTCTTTCATCGCGGGTAAAGGTTATCACCCCTCACGAGGGGACCTCTGCAGCGGTGAAAGACGCGCCTTGATTTACACAGCCATCGGAAATTAGACCGAATTAAAGCGGATGCGTCGCGGAGCGCACGGCAGCCTGTCATTAGTGCGCGCGGCGCCCGCCGCGAGGCGCTGGCGTCGCTCGAAGCGCCGACTGCGTCGCCCTCTGGTGGCGGCGAATCGGGGCGAAGACGATGATTGCCGAGCAATTACGGCCGGCCAAGTGCTTTAACCCGGCTGATTAACGATCCTTTTACATTATAGTACCTCGCGTTAGTGCGAAGGAAGGGTGCAGGGCCAATATCGCGCGTTTCGGCGACAGCGTGACGTTGTTGGGCGCAAACTTCCTCACCGAATCTGCGAAATATGTGCGAGACGTTAAGTTCTTCCTGTTGCAATTAGGCATCTCGCATGTTCTGCTGTTTTGGTTCAGATATTGCCCCGTGTACTCGGCGTAGTCGGTAGGCAACTTGGTGAAAAGAGGGGACCTTTACGGGGATAATATATTGCTCTCTCGAAAGGTAGCAATTTTGGGGGGGCTTTTTTTTTTTACGAAATGTTTATGGAATGTTCTTTCCGTAATTGTACAACAATATGCGTTTCGTCTATACGTGCCTTAAAAGGTTTGGCTTAGGATGTCGCTGCATTCCGCCTACCGATTGGAGCCGATTACTTATAGCAGTGATCTACATGTAGCGTTTGCAGGTACGGAAATCCTTACCAACTTGAACAAAAATATATTGGTTGCGTTAGTTTGAAAAATAAATCACTAAGGGAACAGAGACGTAGATGCGTAGTTGGCAATACACTTCAAAACAACACTAACCTTCGCTTGCCAACAACACGAGAATGCAATGATGACAGTAAATAGAACATTATAAAGGAACAAATGTATAACAGGAGACTTTGTATTCAACACATGCCAGCGTTAATTATGCAAGCGGAGACTAACTGTTAAATAAAATGCGCTCCATCATAACGAATTGTACAGGTAAATTCAACTAGCCGTGGCGACTTGGAATTTCGTTTTAGCGTCATTTTCTAACCTTTATCAAGTTCTATTCACATGATTAGTCGAACGTTTGTCTATAGCAAGCGTGTAGCTTTTTGTAGTTCGATTTAATATGGACAGATGTTGCTGTGGGAACATAACAAACGCAACAAGTGTTGCTATCGAAAGAATATACAGGGTACCACAGGTATCTTTAACAAGCGTTTCAGAATATGACGTCGCGACCAAACGCATGTTACTGAAATTTATCTCGAGTACGCCTCGCTATTTTTTGGGCTGTTCTTAATCGGCCTGTTTAATTGACTTAGTTTTCAATAAAAGAAGCTGAGAAAAAACAATTCCTACGACAAAGTTGTAGGTCAGTTTGCAAAACGTCCGATTGGACAGTTTGTAACTTTCTATTATTAAGTATTAGTGTCTTTCTTTTTTTTTCCCCCTTTTTTTTTCTACTACAGATGCCCGCGACATACAAAAAAAAAAAACAAAAAAAAACATGGCTGATCCCTCTGTCAAAGGAATCGGTATAACACGAAAGTGAAACGTGTATTCGCAGAAGTAGTTGAGCGTTTATTGTGCATTGTTTCGCCACAAGGGCGAGGAAATGAATGCTACAGCAACAAATTGTCATGTGACGCGAAGAACGGCAAGCAGCTCGAAACATGCAGCGCGCACCTCAAGAAGAAAGGACGCACGAAATGAGCATGAAATGAGCGGACTGTCACAGCTCGACACTTAAAGCGCGCTGCTCTAACACAAAGAAAGACGCACGAAACGAACGCACAAGTATACACAAGACGAGCGCGAACAACTGCCACAATGGTTACTTCGTGTGTGAGCAGCGCGCTCCTTTCGTAAACGCGGCCGCTACGGCGAGCGAAGCGACCTTCGTGCACTCTTTAACCACTGTAACTTCAAAGTAAACTTACGGTGGAATCACGACGTAAAAGCGCCCCAATGCCCCGATCAGGAGATAAGCGCGCGCAGACGAGCGACCACACCCCGTGGAGGCGCGCGCTCATGCAGCGAGAGGCGCGACGACCTTCAGAGCGCGCACTCCGTGCCACCTTTGCGCCATCTCGCTAGTGATGACGAAAACGCGCTGAAGTCGAGGAGCTCTGAGGACCGCCAACGGTATATGGTGTATATAAATAGCTTGCCGTTAGCAAGCTAAGGTACAGGGGGGGTCAAAAGTTCCCAGGCCACGCTTCCATAGGAATACATGGGATAGTGGCCTGGGAACTTTTGACCAGCCCTGTACGTACGCTCTCGTGGCCGAGTGGTTTCGCGCCGCGCGCTGCGGAGCGAGAGGTAGTATAGGTTCGACGCCCAGCGACGAAACTTTTTCCTCTAATTTTTCTTTGATCTTAAATGTTAGTTTATATTTTACAACATCATATCCGTGACGGAAATACGTCAGAGGAGCCGTGGTGTACCCCGGCATAAAACACTTTCGTGTTAAAAAAAAAAAGCGTAGCTTGCACTGCATGCGCAAGACTCAAGAGACAGCGGAACTGATGGGCACCTATGTAGTCCTGACTTTTGCTGTTTCGCTAAGTTTTGCAAATTTTCACCTTATTTCTTCTTTCTTTCTGTATTTTCTATGACTTTTTTCCTGTTTATTTCTATTTATTTATTTCTGCCTCTCTCTTTATTTCTTTCTCATCATTCCTATCGTTCTTCCCATTTCATCCCTTTCTTTTTTTCTCTCTATTTCTCGCTTGCTTCCTCATCTTTCCTGTGTTTTTCTCTATCTTTATTTCTTTCTGTCCATTTCTTCGAATCTTTCTCTTTCTCTCTTTCTTCTTTCTTGCTTTTTTCTTGCTTGTTACGGCAGTTGAGATACGCGCCTTCTGCAACAACTTCTGTCAGATTGTTTACCCCTTCAGATGCAGCGACGCAGCGCCGGCGAAACGTGGGGTGGGGGGGGGGGGGGGGGCATTCGCTCGCTTGGTAAGGAGGTGAAGCCCTGTCTTGCGCGGCCCCGCAGTCAGCCACAGATCTCCGAAATGGTTTTAGCGATGCTTAGTTAATAATTACGATTACTTTTTGGTTAATTCTGTTAATTACAATATTTTAGACATGGCCCGTTCACTCTAACCCGGTTTTGAGCAGGCCTGTATTCAGCGGACTCATCATTGTGTCCACGATGTAACGTCCCAGAAGACCTCAATCACGTCCTCTGTGAATGCAGGCTATACGCACCAGAGAGACAGTCTCTGAAGGTGGCCTTAAATCTTCAACGGGACCCGAACTTGGAGTTGAGACATATTCTGGGCCCATGGCAAACCAGCTCCAGTGCGTTACGCACCACGAAAGCGCTGCTGACTTTCTTGCGGGCCACGAGCCTGAATGAAACTTTGTAAATAGTGTAGGTTACGTGTGTGTGGCTGTATGTGTTATGTTTTATCAGTGTATATATCATAATCATCACCCAGCCCCTGGAGCAGCATGTCAGGCGAAAAGCCGGACAAACATCTCCAGCTATTCATTAAAATATTTCCCTCTCTCTTACTGTGAGCGTGATCATGCCACGTGGGATCCACACATGGAGGGGAAGCCGTGCCACTAAAGTGCTCTGCACTTAAAATAGCGTAAAGTACTCCACGCAATAGTCAGCAACCTGCATTTGGTCGCGTTGTCAAAGAGTGCGTCGCCATATCTTTGAAATCTGGGTAGAGATAGCTGGTGCACCCTGTATAATTCGCGGCACAACTATCTTAGCTTCCGTCACGAGCACCGCATTATAAGTATGTGCACGGGCAGCAGCCCAGCAACCCCACCATCGCCTCACAAGCTGTGGAAGCTTTCTGGTCAAGAAGGAACAAGCCGCGGTGTCCCGGTCAGCGCCCAACCCACCTGACAAGCAAAATGCAAGCACTAGACACGATTAAAACGTCATTCTGCATTTTGCTTATTTGCCTCATCGACCTACAACCTCACGCTTACGCGCCGAGTCCGCTTCTAAAGACAACCACGCTTAAGAGCTGCGGCATGCGCGCGCCAGCCAAGAACATGTTCTTCCCCGTCCCTTCCTCCAGCAGAGTGCAAACACGTTAATTGCGAGCGACGCCAGTGATTCCATCGACACGAGCTCGTTGAGCCTTCGACGACAAAAGGACTTAAACACGTCCGCGACGATTAGTGTCAATCGCGTCGAAATCTCGTGGGCGTGGTCTGCGCTACGATTAAGACACCGACGGCTGAGAGCATGAATGCGGCGGCGAGTGTCTCGTGGGAACCTTCCAGCCATGGCTCCGCGTAGCGAGTAACTTGGAAAGGCGTCTTCCATGCGCGCCGATTACGTTGTTATCTTGTGCGTCATCGTCGCTGGCTGTCCTGCGATTTTTGCACGGCTGAGTGGTAGGAAGTGTAGATGTACTACATCGTCGACCCAAAGTGTCGCAAGATGGCCCCAGGCTACCGGGGGCTGGTCTATAAGAACCATTGAGACGTGCGCTTCGGATAGGTATGTCGTGGAGCGCCGTAGATGTCCCGATTACTTTTGGTTCTGCATGCTTTAACT
>JALIZH010021875.1:0-50460 GCA_030522465.1 Rhipicephalus appendiculatus | reverse complement strand
GGGGAACGTGCATAGACATCACCTTCTCAAACTTTAAACTACAACCTTTGCAGCAAGATCCCTTAACCTTAAAATTTACGGACAACAAGGCCATTATACTCAAGGGGAACCGTTCTCCGGAGCTTAAAGTCATCTACGATGATGAATAAAGAGCAACTTTACGGAAGTCCCATGGCTGCTTCGCATACTACTCAGGGTTCCCTTACGGGGAGATGTGCGCGAATTTTTTTGAAATCTGATTTAGGGTCTGTTTGCTTGAATCCTTCTCGCTGTCTACTTCTTTCTCTGCCTTTATTTTAAATGCGAAGGATTTCTTAGCAAACTTCGGCGACTTTGAGTGTATCTATCTATCTATCTATCTATCTATCTATCTATCTATCTATCTATCTATCTATCTATCTATCTATCTATCTATCTATCTATCTATCTATCTATCTATCTATCTATCTATCTATCTATCTATCTATCTATCTATCTATCTATCTATCTATCTCGCCGCCTACGACTTTGGCCTCTCCAGACCGTATCGTTAATGAGATTCATACCAAAATTGGTGTGGCATAACATGACTATAGTAGAACTGAGAGGCGGGCGAGTTGGAACTTATCCATCGTTGGGTAGCCCACAAATTGACAAAAGACAAAAAAGAAGAAGAAGACAGGACAGCGCTTGTCCTGTCCTCTTCTTCTTTTTTTGTCTTTTGTCAATTTGTGCGTTACCCAACGATTGATAACATGACTGTATGACGAACATGATGTCTGGTCATATCATAAAAATCATGATTAACTAGTCATGAACGGCATGATTTACACGCCATGGCCGTGGTGCTCCTGCGGCCGTTTCCTTAACTGGATATATCCAAAAATTGGTATGATGAGACATTTCTGTATGACCAGCATAAATGACAAGTGGTAATGTAGAAATCATGACGTGCACGTCATGTACAACACGACTTGCATGCCTGCTCATGGCACGCTCGCAGCCGTTTCGCTAGCTTGCTATACACCAAAATTGGTATTACATGAGCTGACTGTATGACGAACATAAATGACAAGTGGTAATATGGAAATCATGACATGTCATGTGCAACATGACTTGCATGCCATGCTCATGGCACGCTCGTGGCCGTTTCGCTAGATTGATATACACCAAAATTGGTATTGCGTGACGTGACTGTATGACGAATATAAGTGGCAGGTGGTAGCATGAAAATCATGACATGGTTGTCATGTACAACACCATTTTCATGCCACGCTCATGGTACGTTTGCGTCCAGTTCGCTAGCTTGATATACACCAAAACGGGTATTGCGCGACATGATCTGTATGACGAACATGAATGACAGGCGATAACTTGAAAATCGGGGCATGCATGCCATGTAGAACGCCATTTACATGCCACGCTCAGGGTGCAATTGCATCGAGTTCGGTAGCTTGATATACACCAAAATTGGGATTGCGTGACGTGACTGTAGACGAACATAAATGACAGGTCCTAACATGTAAATCATATACAACAGAAAAAAAACGTAAAAAAAACGTGGGTATATTGCACTATACAGGAACGCGCTTGTACTTCATCGTTATCACGTGTAGTGGGTACATTCCACTATACTGCGTCATCGCCATCTTTATCACGTAGAGTGGGTACATTCCACTACACGTGGCTACCCACCTACCTACCTACCTACCTACCTACCTACCTACCTTCCTACTACTACTACTACGACTACAGAGGAGGGACAGACCCACACCCCAACGAGCTTCGCCCCTAAAACGAAAACCTGGAAGCTTCTGCTCAATCATCACGCCGCCCTGTTTGTGTGACATTAAAACCAATGTTGCTACCTTCTAGCGTTTTTTCCATCCTCACCATCTACAGCGTGGCTAGCAGCAAAGAAAAAGGACAACCCTGTCTCAGCCCCTTGTTAATATAAACGTTCTCTTTGCTGCTCATTCCTTCCCCTTCTATGCAAACAGTATTAACACGAAAGCGTTTTATGCCGGGGTCCACCACGGCTCCACTGACGTATTTCCGCCAAGGCTATGACGTTGCAAAATATACACCTAGAGATTGCAAAAACATGGCTGATCCCCCTGTCAAAGGAATCGGTATAACACGAAAGTGAAACGTGTATTCACATTAGTAGTTTAGCGTTTATTGTGCATTGTTTCGCCAAAGGAATGAATGCTGCAGCAACAAATTGTAATGTGACGTGAAAAACGGCAAGCAGCTCGAAGCATGCAGCGCGCACCTCAAGCAGAAAGGACGCACGAAATGAGCATACACAAGACGAGCACGGACTAACTGTCACAGCTCGACATTTAAAGCGCGCTGGTCTAACAGAAAGACGCACGAAACGAACGCACAAGCATACACAGGACGAGCGCGAACAACTGCCACAATTATTACTTCGTGTGAAAGCGGCGCGCTCCAATCGTAAACGCGGCCGCTGCGGCGAACGAAGCGACCTTCGTGCACTCTTTAACCACTGTACCTTCAAAGCAAACTTGCGGTGGAAGCACAAGGCGTCCGAAGCGCCCGAATGCCCCAATCAGGAGATAAGCGCGCGCGCACCAGCGACGACGCTCCGGGGAGGCGCACACTCATCCCAGCGAGAGGCGCGACGACCTTTAGAGTGCGCGCTCCGTGACACCTTCGCGCCATCTCGCTAGTGATGACGAAAACACGCTGAAGTCGAAGAGCTTTGAGGACCGCCAACGGTATATGGTGTGTATAAATAGCTTGCCGTTAGCAGGATGAGGAACGTACGCTCCCGTAGCCGTGTGGTTTCGCGCTGCGGAGCGAGAGGTCGTAGGTTCGACGCACGGCGACGGTACTTTTTCTTCTAATTTTTCTTTGATCTCCTTATGTTAGTTTATATTTTACAACGTCATATCCGTGACGGAAATACGTCAGAGGAGCCGTGGTGAACCCCGGCATAAAACACCTTCGTGTTAAAAAAAAACTTACCGGGAGTCGAACCTACGACCTCTCACTCCGCAGCGCGTGGCGCGAAACAACACATCCACGGACCGTACGTTCCTCAGAGTTCTAATTGCGAGCTATTTATATACTTGATATACGAGCCCGTAACGTGGACAGGGACTTGGAAAGACAAGGAGAAGCGTGTATGTCCTTGTCCTTAATTGGACAAACGCGCTTGTCCTTGTCTTTCTTAGTCCCTGTCTACGTTACGCGCTCGTAAACACTCTAAGCCGAAAAGGACTAAAACGGGGTATGCCATTAATCCTTTGGGGGGACCAACTGGGCTGCCACAGATTGTGAACCAATTTTGGACTAACTGCGGGAGTAACTACCGTGGTCTAATGGTAGGACCAACCGCCGCCGGGTAACCGCGGGAGCATCTGTTAGCCGCGCGCATTTACCCCCTAAAGGTTCAACAGTTGGCCTGTTTGCGTTAGACCACAAGGACTAAATGTAGGATCAACTGTTGCTCCCACACATTTAGCCCAGAAAGGTTCAACAGTTGGCCTGCTTACTTTAGACCACAAGGACTAAATGCAGGAGCAACTGTTAGCCTCCTTCATTTAATCTAGAGAGGTTTAACAGTTTGTCTGTTTAAGTTGGTCCACAAGGACTAAGTGGAGGAGCAATATTTAACCCGCTCCATTTGGTCCCAGCTGGTTTAACGGCTAGTCCACGCTAATTAGACCACAGGACGACTCTCTTACCCCTTTTGGAAGAAACGTTGATCTATTGGAGTACTTATGCCACTAGAAAATGCGTGTAAAGCAACATTTAGGCTTACGATGTCTGCATAACTTTCTGCAGAAGTCAGATATATCGATATTCGAAAGCAGTGCGATTCAGTGAATGTGAAGTTTTGTCTAAAGTTGGTTCTATTTCAAAAACTTTTGGATGTAACCAACCTAAAGAATTTTAGCAATGAAGCACCCTTGAAAAAACGTTAGCTTGGACATGTTGGTATTCTACCTTGACACTTATAGCGCACAAAAAACCGAGAGAAAGGTGTCTCGTTTCTTTTGTGAGCAACACAGTAGCACAGGTGTATAGGTGTTAAGGTGGCACCCTAGTTACAATTGGAAGCCAAATAAATACAAGGTTTATGACTAGTCCACCATTAATGTCTGAAACCTACTCTTTGATCTACAAAATCTGCTGTAATGAGAGGCTTCATAATTAAATTTTTCTAGATGTTTATCATGGCTGCAGTCAAGAAGCAGAACCAAGGTGCTGTGACACTGCACTTTCTTGGTAAAATCCTGCAAGCCACTGTAGAGAACAAAATAGTTTATACATCCTGACTATTGTATAGCATAAACCTAAGACCACTGGATGAGATGCTTCTATACTGGAAGTCAGTCGGAACAAATAGCATTAAAAAGCTTCATAAAACAAACAAAATGACTAAAATAAAACAGTCATTTGGACAGACAGTTACTTGGGCAGACTGTATTTATTTATGCAGTGAGAGGGCGCGCTGCTCCGCTCAGCCCCCAAAGATCAACTTTGGGCCATCCAGCGAGCCAAAGATGACACCAGAGCGCAAGGGCTCATGGCTGACACTTCGGCGGGATATTACCAAACCCTTTAACTTGCTGGACACAAAAAGAAAGCGCTAATGAAAGATACCTTTCTGGAGTTTTTGAAAACATGGATGCACAGATTTTTCATTCAATGAACTCAAAATAAATAGCAGGAGTATTACATGGAATGTTTGTGCAATAACGAAACAGCAAATGGCCACACGGTGTACGCGTCTGTCCCTTTCACTAGATAGTATGCCAAGACGAGAGCGAAGAATTATTTGCTGTTCTATAAAACCAAATTATGAATTCCCAGCTGCATGCTGGGCTGGAATATTTGGCCCACTTGTTCACAGCCGTCTTGAGTACTGATCGACAGCATTTTCTCACTATGATGAATAAGTGTTGCTAGGCCCCCTAAAATCATCATATATGCATTACATTATTTAAGAACTTCCAAGGTCTTGTCAGTTTCTGTTTGTTTACTTTAAGATACTGCTGTTTAAGAAAGGACACATAGCACGAGTGGCTGTGAAATAGGAAGAAAAAAGAAAATAAAAAAATCAGGAGCTGCATACATGTCATATACAAGGCAAATTTAAAACAAGAATACAGGGCAGTGGCAAAACAGAAGACTAGCATGCTATGTCCTGAGCAATGTCATGTGAAAACTCTGGATGAAATTCAGCTGAATGAAAAATTCATGATCCACAAGTGTCTAGCGCAAAAAAATTTGTCGACAAAAAGGACAATATACCAGCCACTGTGGTCCAGTGGTTATGGTGATCGATTGCTGACCCGAAGGTCGCGTGATTGAAACCTAGCCACCGCGGCTGCATTTCCCATAGAGTTGAAAATGCTCGAAGCCACTGTACTTGCATTTAGGTGCACGTCAAAGAACCCCAGGTGGTCAAAATTGCCGGAGCACTCCGCTACGGTGTCTCTCATAATTAAATCGTTGTTTTTGGACATTAAAACCCGACAATTACTATACTACATTAAAATGGACAACACAGACGTGAACCGAGATTAGCTTCAAACTGAAATTTTCTTTCATGGTGAGACACACACTGTTGAACCCCTTTATAATAAGAGACACCAGTGTGCCTACATGAAAATAGGGGTTGATTAGAAAAGGTTAACATCGTACCTAGCTTATAAGGGACACCTCATATAATGAACAAGAACAGCTCCCCGTAGCGTGTCTGTTATAAAGGGATTCAGCTGTGTGTTCTATAAATAAACCAATATTAGATGAATTTCGCCACACAGGTGCATATTATAAAGACATGGATCCATTCATAGGGCAGGTAGATCAAGTATGTCCATTAAGAAGGCCAGCTCTTTCGTGGTCAGAAATGAGTGCGTCATACTGACACAATTATGGCTCTCGCGCTGCCGTTAGGATGCTTCGACAATCTGCCGCATGTGCCTACAGGCAACCCCAAACGAAACAGTTTATTCCTCAAACAACAGCTTGCACTTGCACACATAGCCAAGTTCCCATTAGTGGCCCCCTTTCCACTTTATTAGCATGTTTGTGCGGGCGATGTTTGAGGCACCAACCAGTCTGGCCAGAATATCACCAGCGCGATCATGCTCATAAAGTGGAAAAGGGGCACTGATGGGAACTTGGCTATTCAGGCTATTCATTCCAGCGTGTGCAAGTGCAAGCTGTTGTTTGAGGAATACACTGCTTTGTTTTGGGATGGCTATAAGCACAGACGGGAGACTGTCGAGGCAGCCCAACTGCAGCTTGAGGGCTGTAATTGTACCAGTATGCCGCCCTCATTTTTGACTACGAACGAGCTGGCCTTCTTGAAGGACATACTTGAGCTAAGCGTCCAATGAATGCAAGCATGCCTGTATATCACACGCTTGCTTGGTGAAATATATTTGTTATTTGTTTGTGTATAGGGTATACATGTCTAAGTGTGATAGCAAATTTCAGTTTGCAGCTAACTCCTGTTCGCATCTGTATTGTCCTTTTAGTCTAAAATATTTGCACTTGACACAGTTGGATTATGCAGTACCAGCTGGCTTGAATCCTTACATTGTTGAAAATCATTCAGACCTATATGTTACTCTTCAAACAGCGCTGCAGCCAGTCGTATGAAGGATGTAAGGCTCACTCCACTGTCGACGTGAGCAGCGCGGCAGAACAAGTCCAGGGACTTTTTTGCCTTTGGGTCAAAGACAATATAGAAGACCCAGTACAGAGCTGTTTGTGTGGCTTACTGCCGTCAGCACATTGTCTTCGATTATGGATATGTGCTGGAGTCACACAATGAACATGGTGGCATCAAAAATGCTGTTACTTGTGTAGGTCACCTTTGGGAACACGTAGGTGGCCTCTGGGTTCTGAAAGCGAATGTGTTCAGCAGTAGTTGAGTATCTTTCGAACGTCACAAAATCAAGACAGGTTTTTTTGCCGAGAGCAGAAGACTAAGTGGAGATGCATCAGGAGAAGACAATAATATTGGGAATACACAGAAAGCCCGACTTGCTGTGTTCACAATTCAATAAAGCGGTGGAGAAAAAAGTGTTTTGTTTTTTTTTTCACTTCCCAGCAGTGCCTCGGTGTCACGATATAGATCATTTATTACACTTTGTGTTAAACCAAGTGGACAGAAGAAATCTAAAAGTTTTACTGGGAGTCACGGTATCCCTCCTGATTGTTGCAATCCTAGTCAACAGGGTGCCTGCCACAATAGGCAGAAGTTGCAAGTGTTTCATTGAAATTATTCCATTAGCAGAAGACATTTTAAGAGAATTGCAGTGCAGGCCAGCAAAGAAAATTAAAATAAAAGCAGTAAGGTTTTCTTGGGAGATCATCCTGTATAAACGCAATGTTATAAAGGCGATCGAAAGTCTAGAGTGAACGAATTTTAGCAGACAAAGCTTTTTGCCTGGTGTCACTCGATCAATAAACGAGGGCCATATTTTGAGCTTAGTGCCACACTGCCATTGCAGTAACAACCGCTCTACCTCCCTCTAACATACAGGCAGTCATAACAACCGAATATTCATATGGCACTTGAACATGGTTATGAGTGAGTTAAGCTTTAACGGTAGTTAGCTGAAAACTTTTCTAATGCTCCAGCTTAGCAGATCAACACTGTTCCCCCGAAAATAATGTCGCTTTCAAAGGTTACTTGCCTCAGGACAAATGTAGGCTTCAATCCGCTCCTTCACAAGACTTGGCAGCACACACACTGCTGCCGTTAGCAGGACATCTGAAGTAAGGAACAAATGGGTTATTAGCTTTAACACATCATGCCACAAGAAATTCACCAAGAGAATTCCATATACATTTGTTTAAAAGCCTCTTTTATATAAAAATCTCGATGAGCGCTACGGGCTATTTTTCTCCCACATTATGGCGGTGCGCAATCTCAGTGGGTTCTTTCTCCCAACAAAGAAAAATTCCATTATTTTCGTGATCCATTTATTTGTTTATGAACCTATGTACACTGCACATCTAGTGCCTGTCCCGTGCTCAGTTGTGCATTTTGCACAACTGAGCACAAAATTGAGTGCCCCGTAACATGAATGATGACATAGTTGTAGTAGAAATAACCAACGACCACTTAGACGACATGTTTGCCTTGGCTGCATTGGTTGCTCTTGGCGACAGTTGTAAAATGCAGACATTGCCATTTACAGCTCACAGCATTGTTTTCTGTGATCATGTGGCCAGCTGTGTTGACAAAAAACAAACAGCTTGGTCCCGCCTCCGACGGCTCTTTCTGAAACCAAAACTGTAGCTGGGTGCTACAACAACTTCTCCAAATATTTAACGATCATACATTCAAGCAAACGAGGTTTCCCAGCTGTGATCAGTGGGTCACTCGCTACTTACTGTAACAGAAAAAGCAAGATACAAAATTTTTCTGACAGTACTTCGTAAAAGACAACAAATTGCTCTTTTACCTTTACCTACTGCTAGCAATTCAGCACATTCAACCACACCTGTCAAACGAAAGCTATGTTGAACAACTTCAGCTTCCACCGTGGCTGTTTCTGAGTATCATACACATGTGCCAGTCCGTATGCTTCTAAGCACAATGCCTTCCACCATATATAAAAGATACTGCTGAAGAATAACCATCATCTTCCTGCTTGTCTAGTTCCACATGCTACAGTACAACTATTATGCTTGTGGCCCTTATTTCCTTAAAAAATCTTTCTGAACCAAAGATAGTGTTATCCCGTAAAAGTATTTGAATCATTACCATTATTCATTGAGGTCTCGTGAGCATTGTCAACGTGGTGCACAAACTATTTCAAGAATGCACCTAAGTGCCGCTTCTTCCGAGCGGCATCAACTTGCAGCTGCAGCGCTTTCGCAGTTGCAGCTGCAAAAGCGCGCCGCAAACCTTCTTCTAGCTGCACCTTAGTGAGCAGCTGGAACTCCAAGTGGGCCAAAGAAAGATATGATTGAAGCCGAAAGTTACCAATAATTCTTCTAGTGATTGTCATAGTAAGATATGAAGAGTGATGCGGCAGAAACTATGCACTCTCCTTTGCAACCATAAATGCTCTAGAATGTCATTTCTTGCTTATCTTAATCATTCTTTCTATTCAGATGATATTGCTCATTTATGCATGAACTTTTGGAAACACGTTACAGAACCCTTTCAAAAGCCAAATGCCCATGTCTTTTATTAGTATCTCAAAAGCTTAATCAATTGAGGTAAGCAAGAGAACTTTGAGAAAATTTCTGGACGATCAGATTTAACCGCAAAACTGAAAGATTTTGATGTTCCTATGACGCACACTTTTCCTTTTATAATGAGGACAAATAAACTGCATATATTTAAATGTCAACTTTGTTGCAGTAATTTGGAACTTTCTAAAAGAGTGCCAACAACCTTTTTCAACACAAGATATTTTTTTTGTTTTTAAGGGAAATTTCTCAATCTCAAATTCATGGAAGAAATACTGGCATGTCCGAACTTATTAAATCACTTTTTTAGTTTACCCCTTTTCAGTTTAATTTGCCAGGAGGTACTTGTGTCATAATGCAATTACACAGAAAGTGGTCACATAAAAGCAGAACACCAATGTTTTGCCACTGACTAATTCAGGTTGATAATTGTTCGCTGTGCTGCTACTCAGTTCACACAAACACCTACTGGAAAACGAAACCAATAAAGTGGTGATTATAAACAACTAGCGAGTTATTCACAGCTCTTTCAGACAGAACAAAATATTTTTGAAGTTGCGAGCATTTTCTAACTTCTGTCTTTAATCCAATAAAACAAAAATAGAAATTAACTTTTGAAACCTATAGTGCAATAAATCTGAGTAATAGCATTTGTAAACAAGACTCTCACAAATATAAAAACTATTTTTGAATGTCCTCCAATGTGTGATGGTAAATGCAGTAGTACCATAATATAATTGTTCCACAGCTATACATTTAAAGGTGTGGCTAGGAACTGGCCGAAGGATGCGGGTGAGAGTAAGCCAGGCGAGTGTCCCCATGAAAGAATGAATCATGCAGCACAATAAGAAGTCTCCATACCATTAGAAAACAAGTCGATGTGAATGCTTACAATGGTGCTTGTTGTAAGTGCTGGGTATTTTTCCACCACATCAGCCACACCTGGAATTTCTCTAGAAATCCATAACCTACGATCTGCATAGGTTATAGGTATGGAGTCCATCAGATAGTCGTAGCTTGGGTTGGCTTTGTGCATCTCCCTCTGCATTCCAGCAATGTGAGCTGCAATACTCTCTTGGTCCTCAGCATCACTGTGGTTCAAAACCTAGAAAAAGGACAAACTTATTACATATGGAAAAGCAATGCTGTGGTGTAGGGAGACACAGTGCAAGAATGTTTGCGTATGCTAGTGGGAACATGTAATGCTTTACTTTATTAGTTATTCATAGATGGCTTTAGATGTTCAGAATAACACAAGGACTAAGGCACACTTAAGCCCACTTAGCCCTGGCGTTAGCTTGCGCCTTGACACCTGGTATGTACCCACTAGCTGGAAAGCAGGCGTTGGCAGTTATATCTTGCTAAAACTACTCAAGAGATCCAAACTGAAGATTTCTTTCACACTGCAGCTGTTACAGGGTATTTCAGTGTGTGCAATTGTAAAAGCCATCATGCTGTGGCATGCTTACTATTAATAACAACACATTGCTCTAAATATAAAAAAAGGTTATGCCAGCAGTAAGACCTGTTTTGGCACTTTGACCTAGCTTTAAAATGAAATTCTCAATGATTATAAACTAGTAATTGCTATGCCTCAACATATCAGATAGACAACTTATTTGTGGCAAGAGAAAATTTAAAGGGGTATGGAAGAGTAAATTGACCAAAAAAGCGATTTTGTAATTTCATCAGTAAAAAATAATGCACTGAGGAGCAAAAGTGTGTATTGGAGAGCATGCAGGAGCGCTCGAAGTTAATTACAAACGGCGTTAAAAGCCGTGCTTTCACGATAAAGGGTTCATTGACATGTTGCACTCCATGAATTTTTTTATTGAAAATATGTCTTGATCAGTTAAATATATTCATTTCGGGCCATTTCTCATAAGATTTCATTGCAAATTTTTTTTCTTTGTCAAGTGAGTACTTTTCACGTGTATTTTTAAAAGTAAAAGTGCTTTTTTTCTCATGATCAGTGTTTTCAAAATTTGCCACGTTTGATGTGCTTTTCCTGAAAACTGTCTGAGCGATAGTGCTGAAATTTTCTAAGATTACACTTGGATCCCTTCCAAATAGTCTGAACTTAAAATTGGAAGAACTGTGGCAGCTTAAGAAAAATATATTAATTAGAAAGTCTTTCTTATGGCGCAAAACAAGTTAGGACATTATTTTTTTGGTGAGAGAAATCTAAGAATCCATTATTTTAACGATGCACTAATGTGTGGAATTAGCATGCAGAATTTCACAGTTATAGTGTTTTCGGCATTTCTGAGAAAAGGTAAATTTAATTTTACATCCCAGTCTAAAATTGGGTATCAAGGCTGGGCTAGTTGGTACATTTCGGGTTGAATAAAAAGCAGCGGTAAACACGAAATACAAAAAAAAAAGAACACGACGGGACAGGCTGGCACTTTTAACTGATCAAAGCATGCCAGAAACGCAAACTTATACCCACCGGCAACCACCTTGCGCATGCGTGAAGCAGCCATGCGTCATAAGTTACAAAAAGCTTAAATAGTTATCACAGCGTCTAGAAAGGTCATCTCCTTAGCAAACAAGTTCACTGACGTGTCACTGACGCAATCGTTTCCCTCTTTCATATTGTAAAAGGCTTCCAAAATTTGCCTTTGGGTTTTAGTCTTTCCCCGACCTAACATTCTCGTGTTGTCAAGCACAGGATTGCACACACACTGCCTTCAATGGCTTGGCAGATGAACACCATCATTCGTGTGAAGCAAGGCCTTGTGTTCCCTGAGGCAATCATTAACACATCGGCCAGTTTGGTCGATGTATGCTTTGCCACACGATAAAGGGATATGATAGACGACATGAGCGCAAGGCACAAATTTCGAGACATGATTCGTGCCACACGTGGCTCTTCTCTGCGCATGCCGATTGATGCGACTGCACAGACCACACAACTTCCGCGGAGTCGAGAAAACAGTGCGCATGCCATGTTTCATAGCCACCTTCTTGATATTGTGTGATAACTTATGCACATATAGCATGACCATAAAATTGCCTTGGTCCCGCGAAAAAGCAGAGACGTCAACTGCTTCCACCCTGCGCGACCTTTTCAGCTCTTTCAGCAGCCTCTCAGCAATGGCTCGGATCACATGATCTGAGAACCCAGCCGACTTCAGTCTACTTGCTTGTTGTTCTACACTCGTCTGTACCGTGTGAAAGCAGCTCTTTCGCAACGCGTTCTTGAAACAAAGCATTGCCATGCCCCTTTATGTTAGCTTTTTGTGTGCAAGAGCTGTATGGAAGGATGTCTATCTTAGAGCGCAGTGCATATGTCCAGCAAACATGCATGTGCAGTGTTTCATGGCGCAAGGGCCATTTGATGGCCAAAGAGCGCCACTTCATAAGACGAGAGATGTGAACAATGATTTGGTACGTGGCTTTATAGCGGCCTTAAAATTCCGCGCGCTAAAGGCGGGTAAAACGTATAATTATTAAAATCACGAGTCTGACGTGAAATGTGTGTCGCGAGAATGAATTTCGAATGATCGTGATAATAAAACTTTGGTGGAGATATTTGGCATTAGCACAAGTGCCTCGTCAACGCCCTTGAGCCCAAGGGCGGCAAGGCAGGTGCTTTTCTTACTGTAGCCACCGTAGCAGCGACCTCTGTTCAGTGATCGCGCTACGGATTGCCTGGGTATATCACATAGAAGCTACCACGTCTTTTAAAATGCGAACAATGATTAATTTTTGAGAAATGGTTCCCTACCGATGAACATTGATGGGTGAAGTGGTATTTGCTCTCGGTAGGGTAATAGGAAGCGCTTTTTTCTAAGAGTGTAATTCCTCGCACTGGATAAAATGTGGAGAACGGTGAGCGGTTCACCAAATTTCTCGCACATGGGCGGATCACCACCGGACAGAAGGTATGAATGTGTACTGTGTGTGTATTCTGTTCTTAGCGTTGCAAGTGTTACTTCTGTATGGCGTGATTTTGATACTGGCGGCCAATTACCAAGGTGAGCCTTGATAGCGTGTAATTTATTTCCTGTGTGGCTATCCCATGTGCTCTGCCAGTCGTCTCTCAGCTGCCGTTTAAGGAAAGGTTTCAGGTCAAGTGAGGGATAGCTATGGATGTATTGGCAGTGGTTGCGTTGACGGATGCAGCTAGGTGGTCTGCCAACACGTTTCCTTGTATCTCGTGGTGTCCTGGCACCCAGCACACAACGACGTGCTGTTTGAGTGAGTAGACTGTGCATAGGAGTGAGCAGAAAGATACAAGGACAGGGTTTTTGTGTTTTTTCAGGGTTTTGAGGGCCTTTACCACGCTTAGGGAGTCGGTGTATATTACTGCACTTTGTAGTTTCGGTTGTTTAATCTGTTAGACGACCGCAAATATCGCGTAGGCCTCTGCCATGAAGATGCTTGTGTTAGGGTGCAGAGCGCCGGCATGATGGGCCGACCGTAGCGTAGGAGACAGAAGTGCTTGACTTTGAGGCATCGGTAAAGAGTTCTGGGAAACTGTACTTGTGTTGGAGTTCGAGGAAGTATGTGCGGATGTGGGCAATAGGCGCGTGCTTTGTAACTTCCACGAAAGATACATCGCAGTCTACAAGCTGCCAATGCCACGGCGGCAGATATGCAGCGGGAGCCATCAGACGGTTTTCAAAAAGTGGCACACCCAGTTCCTCAGCGAGGCCCCTCACACGGAGTGAGTAGGGCTCTCTCAAGAAGGACGGTTGACGAACAAGGCAGAACTGAACAAATCATTGATTGTGAGAGTGGTGTTCATTGTCTGCGTTCACCTTGATATCATATAGGAAGTACATGTAACATCTTTGCAGGGGGGAGGGGCCACTCATTCGATTCTACGAACAGGCTTTCTACGGGGCTAGTGCGAAAAGCGCCCGTAGAAAGTCGAAGGCCTAGATGGTGGATAGGGTCAAGCACCTTTAAGGCTGTTGGTGTCGTAGACTGATAGGTTATAGCGCCGTAATCTGGACGAGTGCGTATGAGGCTTTTATAAACATTTTGAAGGCATTTCTTGTCACTACCCCACGTAGTTCGTGACAACACTTTCAGAATATTCATGGTTTTTAAACACTTGTTTGATATAGTTGATGTGTGGTATGAACGTTAGTTCTGTATCCAACAGTAACCCCAGAAACTTATGCTCAGTCTTCACAGGCAGACATTTGCCATGCAGGTTAATGTCCGCGTCGAGATGAAGGCCCCTCTTTTGAAAGAACAGGACGCATGTGCTTTTTTGTGCGTTCAATTTAAACCCATTTTCTTCTGTCCATTGAAAGACCTTGTTCAAGCCTAACTGAACCTGCCGTTCACACATTGAGAGGCTGCAGAATTTAAAACCGACCTGTACATCGTCGACATATGTACATTAAAACATATTACGTGGGATGGACAGGCGCAGGGAATTCATTTTGATAATAAAAAGTGTGCAACTCAGTACACCACCTAGCGGCACTCCTGTTTCTTGGACAAATGTTCGGGACAAAACAGTGCCTACTCGAACACGGAATGTTCGATTGGACAGGTAGCTTTCGATTATGGTCAACATTCTATCCCTTGCCCCTAGGTGTGAAAGGTCTCTCAGTATACCAAAGCGCCATGTAGTGCCATAGGTCTTCTCCATTCGATCAACACAGAAAGAAAAAAATTGCTTATGGACGAGAGCGTCATGAATTTGTGCCTCGATACGGACAAGGTGGTCAGTGATGGATCTAGTCTCTCTAAACCCGCACTGGTACGGGTCCAGTAGGTTGTTTATTTCAAGGAAGTGTATCAGTCGCCAATTTATCACTTTTTCGAAAACCTTGCAAAAAAAACACTCGTTAGGGCGATGGGCCTGTAGCTTGAAACTGACGACGGGTCCTTGCCCTGTTTTAGGATCAGAATAACGATGGCTTCTTTCCAGTTTGAGGCGATCTCGCCGGAAAACCATACAGCAATATACCGGGAAAAGAGGGCTTTTTGGTTTAAGAGGGCAGGTGTTTCAACATTTCATATGCCACACGGTCGGAGCCTGGGGCGGATTTATTGCAGCAGTTTAGCGAGGCCTGCAGCTCAGCTAAACAGAAAGGTTCATTGTATGCCTTGTGTTTTGTGGATTTCCGCTCTAGTTTCTGTTTTTGTATTCTGCTTTTGTATTGTTGGAAGGCTTTAGAACAGCGCAACGAGCTGCATACCTGTTCGAAGTGCGCGCCGAGGAAGTTCGCCTGGTCTTCCAAGCTGTTGCCTTGTGTGTTGACTAGAGGGAGTGAATATACTTGTCATCCTGCTACCTTTATAACCATAATCAGGGCTTTGCACTCATGTGTATAAGAATTGATGCCAGATAAAAACTTCTACCAACTCTCCCTTCTAGCCTGTCGGCGCATTCTCCTACCTTGAGACTTGATGTTTTTAAAATTGATAAGATTCTCCGCGGTCGGAGAGTCCCAAAACAACTTCCACGCATTGTTTTGCTTCCAGCGAGCATTTCGGCACTCATCGTTCCACTACGGGACACGTCGTTGGGCGGAAAGTCCGCTTGTTTGGGGCGTACACGTGGCTGCACCGTCAATCAGAAGTGCTGTAAATTAGTATACAGCTTCATCTATGCTTAAGGCGCATATGTCGGTCTAACTAAGAGTGTAATTTTCTCAAACTGTTTCCAATCGGCTCTCTCAATCTGCCATTTTGGCACCTGGGCGGGACATTGATTTGTTATTGGTGTGCTCAGAGCTATAGGGAAGTGGTCACTTCCATAAGGATTATTAATGACTTCCCATTTAAATAGGGGCAAAAGTGATGGAGATGTGCTGAGATCTATTGACGAGTAGGCTTTGTTTGCGAGGCTATAATAGGTTGGCTGTTTCTGGTTCGAGACATGCACCAGAAAAGAAAAGGAACTATTCAATCAGACGACCTCGCGCGTCGCAGCGAGAGTCACCCCATACACTGCTATATGCATTAAAGTCTCCCAGGAGAAAATGAGGTTCCGGAAGTTGATCCATTAAAGATTGGAAATCATGTGTTTGGAACTGGTAGTTCCGAGGTGTAAAGAGAGCACATTGTGATCAGTTTGTTAAAGAGAACGGCTCGAACGGCCGCTGCCTCAAGGGTTGTCTGAAGTTGTAAATGTGTACAGGCCATTCCCTGAGTAACTATTATGGCTACACCACAGGATGCCGCCAGAGCATCATCCCGGTCCTATCGAAAAGTGACATAATGGCGTAGAAAGTTGGTGTGTTTGGGTTTCAAGTGTGTTTCTTGTACAAACAGCACTTTTGGCGAGTGTTCACGTAGGAACTCCTGGATATCATCGTGGTTTCTGATCAGACCTCTTACATTCCATTGAATAATTTGTGTATCCATTTTGAGTGTAATTTTGTGCTGTGTGTTCTGGAAGAGCTGTTGCCTTAGGTCAGAGAGCCCTTGCCGGGCCCTGTCACAGGGGTTTTTGCTTTTTTGGCACGCTCCAAAGAGTGGCGCCTATCAATCGGCGTCTGGGATGCCGAAGGAGTGTTACTTGTGTCAGTCACCTCATCTGAGGTGGTGGATAGTGCCCGCTCAGCACAGGAGCGTAGCCAGAAATTTTTTCGGGGGGGGGGGGGGTTCAACCATACTTTATGCATATACGTGCGTGCGTTTGTATGTGTGCGTGTATATATACGCAAGCGAAATTGAAAAATTTCGGGGGGGGGGGGTTTGAACCCCCCAATTCTCCCCCCCTTGTCTACGCCACTGGCTCAGCAGGCACGTTCGTGGCGGCTTTGGGCCTAAAAGCGCCTGCAGTGTCCCTGGATCTAGCTGACTTGGGAGTCTGCTGGGCCTCTTTGGCGGGGGGCGCAGCAGTACAGGCTACTTCAGCCTGGGGGCGCTGATGGAGCGACCGCGGTCACACTCCGTGTGAATTTCGCGGGCGCAGGAAGACGGGGCGCGGCGCCCCGGCGCCTCACATCGGCAGAGGAGGGACTGGACTGATGTCGTGAGAACCGTTTACATGCTTCTTGAAAGGACAGATTGAATTTGGCTTTAAGCTCTAGGATTTGTTTTCCGTTTTTCCACGATGGGTACGATGGCGAGTACGCGGGATGGTCTCCTCCTCAGTTCGCACAGCGGGCTGCTGAAGTGCAAGTTTCCGATGAGTGCTCGTTGGAGCCACATTTTGCGCAAGCAGCGCGCCCTCTGCAACTTTGCGACCCATGTCTAAAGCGCTGACATTTGAAGCATCTACGAGGATTTGGTACATAGGGCCTGACACGGAGCCTACAGTAGACGAATTCAATGGATTGGGGTAAGTCACTGGTACCGAAGGTGATAATTATGTGTTTGGTTGGTATTTTTATCGTCTCGTCGTATTATTATTCTTTGGACCTTCCCTACATTCTGGTCTTGCCAGCCTTTCAGTAATTCACTTTCTGATAGTTCAAGAAGATCATCATCAGAGAGGACACCGCGGCCTGTATTCATGGATCTGTGTGGGCCTACTGAAACTGGAACGTGCCCAAATGCTACAAGTTTGGATAAGTTGTCATATTGAAGCTTGTCGCGAACTTCCAGAAGGAAGTCGCCGCTTCCCATCTTGGTGACATTATAGCCTGGGCCAATTGCTTCCGTGAGAGTTTGCGACACAAGAAAAGGTGAGATTGCTCGGACTGTCTTATTTTCTTTCTGGCTATGTACAACATGATACTTTGGGAAGGACTGCATTGGTTTCGAGAATGTGAAAGATTCTTCGGTGCGCCACCTTTTCTGGCGGCGATCAGGGAGTGCGGGAAAAAAGTTCGCCATACAAGGAACTTACCGTTCGGCAGCGATGGTGGTCACCCACCACCGAGCCCAACAAGGGGACGCTGCAAGGTAGAACACTTGCAGTCGCCAGCCATGCATCGCCGCTATAACCAATTATACCTACCCAAGGTTGGGCAACTAGACAAGGTTAACCCTCGCCGCCAGGAAAACTAGACGTAAATGAAAAGGGTAGACGACAGGACAGATTTAAAGTGAGAGGGAAAGACGAAGATGTAGATAGAGAAGGAGAGGAAAAGGCGACTACCGATTTCCCCTCGGTGGGTCAGCCCAAGGGTGCCGTCTACGTGAAGCCGGGGCCAAAGGGGTGATTTGCCTCTGCAGGGGGGGCCTTAAAGGTCCAAACACCCGGCGTCGGCTCAACCCCCCGGATCCCCTTTTCCCCGGACACGGCTCAGCCACGCACGGCGAGGCGTGGGAGGGGGGTTGAAACCCCCCGTTAGCTCGGATCCGTGGTGTCGCCACACACCAAACGCCTGCTCGCGCAGACGCCCCTGCGGGGGAGCAAACATGCATGTCGACATAGAATGAAACTTCTAAATCTAAAAACCTTATAGAATTACTTTGTGGTAATTCATAGGTGAAACAAAAGGACACAGCACAGGCATAACACACTTGAGAATATCTGTGGCCACCAATTCTAGACTAATGCGGGACGACACATTTATAAGCACCAAGAAATCATCCACATATCTAAAAATATTGACCACATGGTCGTCGTCCAGACTATCGCGTAACATACGGTCGAATTTTGCCAAAAAAATGTTTGACAACACAGGTACCTATACATATTCTATGTTTTTTGTACATACATGCTGCCCCGAAAGTCCACAATCGTAGATTGGAGGTAGTGGCCTAAAAGTTCTAAAAACCTGTCCATTGAAAATGGATACAACGCTTGCCATGACACCTGACCACTTTCCTCCAAGAACTCGCGCACCATCGGTAGGAGCTCATCATGCGGTACGGAGTTAATAAAGTTCTTCAATGTCCACCGAAAAACCCGAACTCATGCCCGGAAGGCCACCTTTCAAGACGTCGACGACACTGCAGGAGCTCTTGATGGCGAAGGGGTCGTTGATTTCAAGGGCGCCTAGCTTGGACTGAAGACATCGGCCAACTAACTTCTGCCACGAACCATCCTTCGTGACAATGGCTCGTAGCGGGCGCTCCGGTTTGTGTGTCTGTGTGTCAACAGTGCGAGTGAAGAACACGCGCACTGTTGCCCTTGCATGCCTTCACTTCTCTTTCGAGCCACTGCAGATCTGGTCTTTTGAGAAGCTGGATGACCTCCGTCTTCGCCTTGCCGTGATAACTCGTTAAGTTTTTTTGTATTATATGACGCATGGCTGCTTCACGCATGCGCAAGGTGGTTGCCGGCCAGTATAAGTTTGTGTTTCAGGCATGCTTTGATCAGTTGTAAGTGCCAGCCTGTCCCGTTGTGTTCGTTCTTTGTATTTTGTGTTAACCGCTGGTTTTTATTCAGTTATTAATTGGGTACTCAAATATAAAAAAATTAAAAAAAAGCTACGGGGTACAAATTAGATAAAGTGAAAACCAAAAGTTTTGGTATTGAACATGCCTAATTTCAAAATAAAATATGGGAGAGTTCCTGAGGTATAAATCTGAAACCAAGGCCACCCGTTTTCCACACCATACCCCCCTTACCTATGATATGCACTGGAAGTATGATTGCATCTCTAATGCAAGCTAGTTTCTGCACTATGCTAGGGAAGAAACACATTAATTACAAATGGTAAAACTAGCCAGTAGGAGCTAACAACCTGCACCATTTAAAACATTTAGCCATTTGACAGGATACTTTATCCGAAGTCAATCAGACAGAACTGTGCTAATTTTCCATTCTGACATTGAATCCACTGTAATGAAGACAGTGTGGCACCTGGGCACAGCCCATGCTTGGCTAGGGAAGCAGAGGAGGACGAAAAGAGAGAATAGAACAGCCGGCCCAGAGAGTGGCTGCTGTGTCCAGTCTCATTCCTTATTTCCCTACACCATTTACATGTAGGTGCACGAAGTTTCAGTGCAGCCCATTATTGGAGCCATTACTAGGCATGACATCTGCAGTTCCCAACAAGCTTTTTACACAGTTTTGACATTTTACGGGGACACTAAATGCAAATGACAATTTAGACTGTATGTAATTACTTGGGAATGTCTAGCGCGTAAGTTATCAACAACAGAGCACTAGTAATCAAGATGCTCCAGCAAATACAAGATACGATCTGAGACTCCAGCAGGACACTATAGTACTGGCTCGATGACCTAGCCCATCCTCAGTAGAATTCTTTCCTTAGTAGAAACCAGTCGTAATAAAGTTTCATTGAAGTGTGCTCTAAACAGCATAAAATGCTACTTGTGCCCTTCTTTTTAATTCTGCATGAAATTCACCCTTCATTTTACCCAAGGTAGCGCATAAACTTGTATCCCAAAGACAATTTCATGTAGCAGCCACCAATCACAAAAAAGGGCCGGTGCTTTTAGGAGCTGCAGGTGCGAGGTTGAATAGCAGGAGCTGCTTCCCTGATGACGTCGACATCACGCTTTCACGCCACCGGGCATGCTTGGAAGTTTTCTTCGTTTGCAGCTTTGACCATCTCTAAACAGTTGGTAGTTAGTCCTCCTCTGCCTCGTCTGCCCTTTTTTCATGTTTCAAGCATTGCGCCAAGATTAAGATGTTCAGCAAGCATAGGCACCACCTAGCCGAGCAACAAGTTCTAGCCACAAGGCTGCCATATGATGACACCATCTCTTGACAATGATCCAAGTAATAAGAAAGTTTCATCACCCTTGCAGTCTCATACTACTAGTTTTACCAAAGTATAATGCTTGCTGGCTTTACTCGCTCTAAATTCAAAGGAGAAAAAATAATTGCATGTCTTTGGGGCGTGGTCAGCTCACTTTCTAGATGCAATTTTGAAATTTAGGCTCATTTTGGGCAAGAATCTGTAGCACTTCTTGCAGGACAAAAAAAAAGTGGGGTGGTGGCATAGGCGGCATCATTCTGCCCGCTTGGTGGTGGGCAATTAGGATAGTAGTGCTGTGTGTGTAATTAATTTTTCTTGATTTAAAGACATGAAAGCAGGGCTTACAGGTTTCTGGAATGATACCTTAACAAGACACGCTCGCTTAATATTTGTCTTTTGTCCCTTTTAGGATGCCCACTGAACAATAAAGGGATGTGTACATACAGCAGTGGGCCTTGATATCCTAAGAGGCAGCGTGTTTTGAATGCTGCTTCTTGGTCTCTTAGCTGGCGCAGCAGTGCTTTCAAATCCATTGGCCTTCCTCAGCTTAGGAATATTTCATATTTTCCCTTGAACCTGAGACCCTCACGCCATGAATCCTGCAATTTTGTATTGCCATCAGTCAAAACAAACAAAAACATTTCTGCACACTACAGAGCCTAGCTATCAGGTATAAAGTTTAGTTGTGTTGTTTGACAGCACATACAATAAGCTTGGCAACATAAATAAACGCACTTAGACTCATTAAAAATATTTATATACATGCCGCTTAGTTAGGGCTCATTCGCACTGAGATTCACCGATGTTTTCGACTATACACGGCGACAACTTATCTTGACATTGGAGCGAAGGCTACGGAGGCGGGGCTTCCGCACATTCGTGTTGCGCAGCAAGTAATACGGCAGCTTGGGGTTGCTATCGGTTTGCTCGCTCACATCGCTAACACGTTCAGAAAAAAACATATACATCAAAATTACGAATGGAAGAAACATTTCGATTGTTCAGTGTAGATTTTAGCGTCCTATTACGAGTATATTTTTGGAGAACTAAACAGCGCGTTTGCGGCCGCACACTGCCGTCACGGACTCCATGTTTCCTAGGAAAACGGGTGGGCTGAAAAGGTGGTGCTGTCTAATAGAAAGAAAAGGAAAGCATTCTTGCAAGGTGAATAATAACTGCATTTAACCTATAACTTCCAGCAAGTGTTTCAGATTCATAATAAATAAAGCGGTATTTATTTCAGCAAATGAGAAAATTATCAGTAAACTTAAATACTCTTTTTTTGGCGCGGTAGCAGCCGTGCGCTTTGGTTCTGTAGCTTCCACAGTGCTGTCAAGAAAAGTAGTCGCCAAGTAATGGTCCACTCATACCGAGACTGTAAAATCGTGCTCGTCCACGCTGAGTTGTATACTCAGATTCACTGAAATCCTGTTCAACAAGGTTCACTCGGACTAGACTAACCAAACTCTCCAGAATCCTGTTCAGCTGAGCTCGCTCGATCTTGCGCACCAAAAGTTTGCCCAGCTACAGTCATGAGTAAGTCCGAGTATGAGTGAGTCGACTCATGAATGAGCGAGTTTGTCTGTGGTTTAACTCGGTGGTGTAGCCAGAAATATTTTTGGGGAGTGTTATACGCCACTGGTAAAAAAGTAAAAACAACAAGAGCATGCTGCCAAGCAATATGTTATTATTTTTATGCTTTAATAATAACGGTAAAACGTTGATTGTTTCGTTCACTTTAATACTTCCTTTAAGTAGACAGGCCGAAAAGCGAGGGAGATGGGGGGACTATGCCACACCCGAAAATTTCAGGGTGGTTCTGACACCGAAACACCCCTCACCTTCTTCAACTACGTCCACAAAAACACAATGAACTTCCTTTCACCAGTAATATGTCATGCATGCCGAGTGAATTAACATGCAAGTAACACAAAAGAGTGCCTGCTTACATATCTAGTTCCTGTGGAGTCTGCCAAATTGGGGAACTTTGCAATGAGGGCTCTTGCAGCTTCTTCATAAAGCTTCCCATGGTACCTAGTATATGTACATCGATATGGAATAACATATTTTGTCATTATGTGTTCATACTACTGAAAAAGAATGACACTTATTGAACTCGCTGATTTCAGTTGTGTCCCAGTCATCACTGAATATTTACAATGCAGTAATGATCACAAACTTCAGCAGATAACAACTTAGTTATTTTAGTTACTGGATGTCAGCTACAATTCTGTATTCACTACTTACATTTTTATGTGTGTTGGCTAGTTTACTGAAGCAAGACGTGCAGAAACTACTGCAGACTATAAAAGAGTTGCGTTGTAGTATCTCATTCTCAAGCAGGGGGTTCTGCAACTCAAATTTGAGTGGGGCAGGAGAGGGGGCATGTTTAGTCATTGCATACTTTTGGTTACCCCGAAACAAGACCTTTATTATTAATTTAGGAAGCGGGAGACCTCCTGCAGTGACATTACCACAATGGGGCACGTGCCCCCAAGCACACAGTACTTGTTTTTCAAGTCTAGCTTGCAGCAACACTTACATTTCGTACGAGCACAAGTCATTGTAGAGTTGTAGAGCCGCTGAAGAAGTCTGCGGCGATTTCCAAAGTAGTGTCCCTGCTGATGTCTTTCCATGCTAAGTTTGACATCGAGAGGCATGTTTGGTAGCACATAAACTGTTCGTTCGCTCTCAAAGACTGAAGATGGTGCAGCTTCTTCGACGATCAGCACGCCAATAATCCTGCATAAAATTAAGGATAAAGTGTGTGTGCATTGCGTAAGCACGTGTCTGCCCGTTTGTCATGATCCTTAGGTGGAGTTAGCCTTGAGTACAACTTGCACTTGTCACACGGCCTTGACTGCTATGAAGTCGAGGGCTTAGCACGTCACAGAAATCCCAGATTGATGCTCAGCAGGCCCTAAATGCAACCACTGCTCAAGAGTCTCGGTCCAGCATCAATCTGAGGGCAAATGGAATGGAAGTGACTGCTGTATCTGGTAAAGCCAGGCAACTGCGCAAAATTTATGGTGAATCTCTTTGATCATCACCAGAGCACTATGAACCTCTACAAACCCGCCAGTACTGTACCAGTCTCACATATTAACCGGTTAGAAGCTAAACAGGGATAAGGCATCAACGCTGAACTATCATGGCGTTTAAGCAAAAAAACACAGTGCATGAATATGAAGGTAAGTGAGCTCAACACAAGCACGGCTCGATAAATCTCTAGTGGCAATGGCAGAACAAGAACGAAAACAGGGGGATGTATGAAAGCACGATTATCTAATGACAAAGGGAGAGATCTCGGAAAAAATACAAGAACTAATGACTGCAAATACCTTTAAGCAGTGTGGAAAAATGAAAATAAACAAGGACAAGAATGGAGAACGAACACAAGAAGAGCACAACAGCACTCATGCTGTTGTGTTCGTTCCTTACTCCTGTCCTCACTTTGTTCGCGCTGCTTCAAGTTATTCGCAAGATGGACCGACTCGCCCGAACCAACGAGTGCAGCGACATTTACAGGTCTTTTTTTGTGTGCTATGCAGAACTTCATGCTCGTGCTAAGATTGCTGGCAAGATTCATTGCCTCTGGTGGACTAAAACACCCTAAAATAACAAAGTTTGTTAAGGTTTACATTATACAAAAAGAGAGCCCGGAACTAAAATGACCATACCATGTAAAACAACAAAAAGCAGGTAGAAAGCATGCAAAAATATCAATGAGATTAGCATTCTTCAGGCTCATTCACACCTGCAACAAGCACTGGTTGTGCGACCGTTCATGGTTGGCAACCAAAAAGTGACTCAAGGCAATTGATGTTCACACCTACTAGCGCGACCTACATGTAATATAGCGCGCGCTAATGAAGGACGCGACATGACAATGCCGTGTTTACTCGAATGTAATGAGAGTTTTTTTTCCAGATTTTTGCTACCTATAGTCGACCCTCGTGCTACATCGAATACCAAAATTCTATTTTTTCTTCCTGGAGGTAATCAAAAGTCTCCCTCATATTACATTCGTTTTAGCATTACAATCAAGTAAATACAGTACCTTTCCTTCGCCCAGTCTGTCAGGCGAGCTTCTCGTGCGCATAGAACAGTCAAGGCGGTGATGCGGGCTAGCTGGTTTGAGTCACTTGTAGTCATATTTGTGGCGCAATAAACCCAGACGCAGACAAAGTACAGAACACATACACAGGATGGGCGCTGTGTATGTGTTCACCTTCAAGCTCACTCACCTTCAAGCTCATTCCGGAGAAGTCGAGACCTTCGAAAGGCTTGCTTTTAGGGACGAAGCTCCTTAAAGCGGCACCCGTTCGTCCCTCGTCGTAGTCGTAGTGCGTAACCAGTCTTACGCTTTGACCTCCAAGGTGGTGCCGGTGGGAGATTTCTCCTGTGCGTTGTTGAACAATAAAAAATTCGCAGCGTGCGCGTTAACTAAAAGCCGAATTCTTCTGTCTCTCATTCCCCATTAGCAGCCATTGGCATGTTCCATAGGAAACGTTAGTAGAAGTGTTAAAAGCCGACTTCTGCTGTCTCTCATTCCCAGTAGCAGCCATTGTTTACCTCCAAGGTAGTGCCTGGTGAGATTTCTCCTGTGCGTGATTAAACAATAAAAATTTTGTTCAAAACGCCGTTGATTGATGAAATAAACCAACGAAAGACGCCAGATGTTTTCTAAAAGCAAAACGAAAAGACGCCAGATGTTTCTAAAGCAAAACGAAAAGACGCCAGCTGCTTGACGAAAGACGCCAGGTGTTTAATAAAGCAATGGTTTTATGATCAAAACCATATCGCGATACAGGTTTGTAGTTGATACTCGTTGCCGTCGGTGTGTGCTCGTATGCAAGAACCACTTAGCTTACATTTCACCGACCACAAAGCGGTCATAATGAAAGGACAACGGAAACCAGCAATAAAAGTTTGATAAAACATTTAATCAATCGTTTCACGTCAATTTTATCGGGCGAATTAACGGAAGAAATTTCACGGTTTAACCGATGATTACTTCCAGGAGCTTCGCCCAATCTCATCATCATTCACCTCGTGGATCTGCCGTCAATTTTTTTAGATGTGAAGCATCTTATGGCGAAGCTTAATCCGGTGGTGGTGGTGGTGGTGTGCCGCGTGCCCACCCTTACTGCGCATGCGCAAACCCTTTAAAAAATAAAAATAAAAAACCTCCTCTTCCCCTCTATCTCCTCTAGGCATCCCTCCCCGCGGCAACCACACCCCTCACTGCGCATGCGCCTCCCCTCTTTCCTCTAGGCACACCTGCCCGCGGCGTCTACACTCCCACAGCGCATGCGCGTCCCCCCCTCTCTCTCCTCTCCTACGATCCAATCTCTCTCCTCTACGCATCCCTGCCCACGGCGATCACACTCCCACTGCGCATGCGTGTCACCCCCCTCTCTCTCCTCTCCTACGCTCCCCCCTCTCTCGCCTCGCGACGCCGACGCAGGCAGCGTCTGCTAGCGAGTTTGTTGGTTGAAAAAACCGACTGCTCGCGCTGCACAACCGTTCACTGGTCACCCCGTATATATGGCAATGGATCTTGACCTCCAAGGTGGTGCCGGTGGGAGATTTCTCCTGTGCGTTGTTGAACAATAAAAATTCGCAGCGTGCGCGTTAACTAAAAGCGGAGTGCGGGTCTCTGTCCAGTCGGAGTCTTCTGTCTCTCATTGCCCATTAGCAGGGATTGGCATGTTCCAGTAGGAAACGCTGCTCCATCACTGCCTGCTTTGCGCCTCCCCAGTTTTCTCTCCTGCGCAACGCTGCGATGAGCGCCAGCGTCAACGCCGCCGCCAGTGTAGCGTTAGCGGCCGCTGCTTCACATCTACACATGGTTCCCTTTTTCTGATATGATCGGTCAAATTTTGCTTCGTCTCACAATCCACGAAATGTGACGAGGATGTTTTTAATGCCGTAGGTGACAAGACACTTGAAAGCCATCAAACGCGCTGTGAACTTGCGGGACAGAAAAAACTCAGCTGCCGTTGCTGCAGAAAATCTTGGTTGTAGGGCTGAACCACGACCTCCGCCGTTGAACATGTGCGAGAAGTTGTTTTCAGACGCGACGCGCTACAGCGAATCCACAGTTGTGGAGAAAGGCTTATAAAAGTGACAGATGCATCACAATGTAAAAGAACTAATTTTTATGTTATTAAATACACAACGCAGTGAATGTGTTGCTTTCTAACACGAAAGTGTTTTATGCCGGGGTCCACCAAGATTTGAGTGAAGTATTTCCGTCACGGAAATGACGTCGAAAAAAATACACAGGATCAGAAGACAACGAAAAAAAGTTCCGTCAACGGGAGTCGAACCTACGACCTCTAGGTCCGCGACAAGAGATGCCGGGCACGCCATCCACTGCGCCACGGTCACATACTTCGCATGCTTTAAAAACAGGCCTTTTATATTGCCAATAGTGCCAATATTGACAGTGGTAGATATTAACAATATCTACCACTGTCCTCTCAGTGCTCTTGCTAAGAGAAGTAATGCATTATGACCGTGAAATGCGCGATTAGTTTCTTCAAAGCGTTGTTTCTCCGCGTCCGTCCCATTCGGCGTGTTTTGAATAGTAAACGTGGAATTTTTCCGACGCATTAAACAAACTGCCAGGTGGCGACCTTACCCCTAGCATGCACACTCGTAGCATCCGCCCATACCAAAAATAGCTGTGCGACGTGCGAGTGCGTCGCGTGAACGTAACTCCGCGTCCCTAGCCATGTTCCTAGCTCACCCCGCGAAAAATCGCAGCTGGCCAACGGGGAAGACACGACGCGCGTTGCGTTTCCCTCTGGTCGTGCAGAGTTGTTCAATAACTCTAACATGCCGCGAGTAGGCGACCTTAGCCCAAGTTCGGCGCCCAATCATTGACGCTCTTCTGGCTGTCACACCGCTTTCAATGACTCCGCTCTCACCGTACAGCTACCACAAGCATCTATAACCACAAGGGTTTCTTTAATCATTTATCATAGACGTTATTCGTCGGGATACAGATGTACCATCAAGCGTCAACGTGGATGCATCCATGTTAAAGGGTGCTATAACTGTCAACACACCAATAGACATTCCGCAAGCTCTCTTATAAAAATGTGCAGTAAACATTCGACTACTTCTGTAAGGACACGTTTCACTTTCGTGTTATGCCGATTCCTATGACGGAGGGATCAACCATGTTTTTTTTTACTTTCCGTCGCCACAGATGGTCGTGTACGTAACGGCGCCCGACACTCAGCGCGGTTATCTTTTAAAAGAAGTAACGGCTCCCTCGAGCTAGCCGTCTTAATGTTGAATTAATGGCCCTCCAAACATTGTAAGCCGAAAGAAAAGAAGGTGTGTCAGAGCGCGATTAGAACTGGCATCATCGCCAACCACTGTTCCTGTGCGAGAGCCCACTGCGTGACCGTTGGGCGAGCAGGCTGGACGTAACGCTACACACGGCTTTCAAGGGCAGCTTGGACCGTCCACCCACACAATCAGCGAATGTTTTTTTTATTTTCTTGAGCGCAGTGGTGTGTGTGTATGTGTGTTTGTGTGTGTGTGTGTGTGTGTGTGTTTGTGTGTGTGTGTGTGTTTGTGTGTGTGTGTGTGTGTGTGTGTGTGTGTGTGTGTGTGTGCGTGCGTGCGTGCGTGCGTGCGTGCGTGCGTGCGTGTGTGTGTGTGTGTGTGTGTGTGTGTGTGTGTGTGTGTGTGTGTGTGTGTGTGTGTGTGTGTGTGTGTGTGTGTGTGTGTGTGTGTGTTTGTGAGACTATCTGCGACAACTTGGCGCGTTCCCGTAGTTGGTGGCCAACGTTCCGCGATTGTCTCACCGAGGAGCAACAAATGTGTCATAGCGGTCGCACCCGTACCGTCAGCACAAAGATGTGTTAGAGGAGAGCGGAAGTAGTTTTCCCAGCTCTCATCCTGCGGCAACTGACGACGTCAGCCCTTCGCAGTTCGACCTTTTCAACCCTGAGTACTCTTCCGATGTGAACTGTGCGGAAGGAAGAAATGTAAATAATGGCCGTGGGCAGTCCAAGCAGCCGCCACAGAAGAGCAGTGCAACTCAGGGCAACGCCAACGCACTTTTGTAGAGCAAGCGAGGTGCACTCTGTAGAACTTTTTTTTCAGTGTGATTGATCAACACAGCTTGCCACACGTTGCTGTTGAGAGAATATTTTCAGAACTGTGCCTTGTTTTTGAGCAGTCGTTTCACGTGTACGGACATGAAACAACTGCTCAAAAACAAGGCCAGCCAGCATTAGAGCGAACATCTATCCTGAGCGATTTGCTGAAATGCAATTTTGCTCAGCAAATTTTCAGTGGCCTGCAAAGCAGGCGGAAAAGAGATAAATATGCGAAACTGAATTTACCTCTTGTGGCACTAGAGGAACAGATCGCTGGACACAATTCTAAGTACCATTATGCTCCAGTGCCTAAGCTATTTCTGTTCTTTGTAAAATGCCAGATATTTCTGCTCCCCTAACAACGCCAGAGGCTGAGAACCAGACACCCATGGTGTACAGAGATTTTACAGATGGCTTCGGTCTCTTTTCTCGCCGACTACAACACACACAACGGTTCTTTTATTTTACTCAGACGAAATAAAAATCGTTAACCCTCTGGGTGCCAGGCGAGGCACGCGCAAGCTCCTGGCTGCTTACAGTGTTCTTTTAAATCTCCATGTTAAATACAGGTCGCAACTGCGGAACATATATCTGGTGATCATTGTACGTTACGCTTATGTCAGTCAATATGGCCTGAGAGCCATTTTGCAGCCCCTGGTAGATGACCTGAAGCACCTGTATGAGCATGGCATGAGCTCTAAATTGGACGGTATGGAGCAGCGTGCTGAGGTGCTAGTTTTTGGAGTTTGCGGTGACAACCTTTCACTAAACCGCTTGAGAGGTTTTTCATGATGTTTCAGCAGTGGTCGTGTCTGTATATTTTGTATGGTGTCTTCAACACAGCTCGCGGACAAAACCAGTGATGATGAGTGCCAAGCACGTACGGCAAACAGGCACCGGCTCCATCTACAAGCGCTTCCTGTGAACAGAATTTATAAGAAGCGTCTGCACGGTGTGAATGAGGAGTCGCCCCTTCTCGAGCTGCCCTACTTGGACGTCACCCGCCAGCTGCCCCCAGATATTATGCCCGATATCTCGGAAGGGACAGCTCAGTGTGTCCTTCGTGAAGTTTTGAAGGGCCTCTTTTCCTCTGTTGTCATTTCAAAAAAGGATCTGGATGACATCTCCTTGTTTGAGTTTGGCCCCAATGGCACAAAGAACAAGCCAGCTCAAATTAATATGTCTTTCGTCATGAAGAAAGCAAACCTGAGGGGGGACAGCATCGGGCAAATAGTGTTTGCTGAGATTCACACCGCTCATACTCGGAAGGAAAGTTCCTGAGGGAAATGTCGACTGGGAACTTATACGACAGTTTCGCGAGATAGCTTTTGCTCCAGAAATTGAAGCCAAGCGCCTCGCGTACCTTGATGTACTTGTTCAAACTTTTCTAACAGAGTTCGCCAAAAGATACGGCTGCCAAGTTGTATCACCAGAAATGCACTATATGGTGCACTATGCAAGATGTGTGCGTGGGGTGGCACCATTAAAACCTTTGGTCCATGCACTTTGAGGGAAAACACCAGAAGTTGAAGAAGCAAGCCCTCTGTGTGAAGAATTTTGAGCACATAACATTCACACTTTAAAGACGTCACCAGCTGAAGCAGAGCTTTCAACGAACTTTTACGAACTCTATGAAGGACTTTCGACATCGCAGAGTAAGCCTGTCGACGTCAGCAAACTTCCAGAGTGTGCCAAAGGGCTCCTACCACTCATGAAGTCAAATTTGCAGCGAATGACAAGTGCAAGTTCAGGTGTGGAAGTGTCTTGGTTTCACAAAACTCTGCCTGCTTTGACATCCTTGAAATCGAGTCCCTCGTCGTCGCCAGTAGCAGGCTGTACATCTTTACAAGGACCCTGATAATAGAGCGCTTTGACAGGCACCGGTTTCGTTGTGTTGTTTCAAGGTCGGATCAGCAGCAAATTCATGAGAGTGCAGATAGCTTTGCGGCTTGCCTTTTGGATCTGTACAAGAATGGAGAAATTGTCGCAAAATGGGAGTTGTGGTAACTGATTATTGGGGGTTCCGTGTTTTCAGGTTTTTTTTGTGGAATATCTAGATTATTGTTTGTTTATTCAGTTTTGCATGAAAAGCGTCTTTTCTTGGTGTTGTGTCATTTATTATTAACGCATGTGAAATTGTCAAAACTAATACTGCTTTCAGAGTTTTATGTGAATGTGACTTTCATTATCTTTGATCATGAGCCCTACCTACAGCGACGGGGTACTTGTATTGGTTTTTGTGTCATACTAGTTTTGTATGACTTTTTGCACAGGGCATTTCATAATGTTTTTATAGGCGGGCAGCATGTAATAATTTTCAGATATGTGGATTATGTTAAATGCTTTTAGATAAACATCGTTCATCGTCGCCATGCGATGAACGATGTTGCACTGGACGAGCAAGGCTTGAATAGCGTCAGACAGGAAAATACGCCCCCTGTCGCTCAAAAGTTCACGGGGAGCACCGTGGTGAAGGACAAAGTTGCGTAGGATGAAAAACGCAACTTCTCTTGCGGTTGCGGTGGGCAGTGCGGCCGTCTCTCGAAGGGAGTGGTCCGTATAAGTCGATACCGACGCGGTCAATGGGCGCGCTGGACAAGGCAGAGGCTGAAGTGTACCGGCTGGGCGTTGAGGTGGCACTTTGCGCCGCTGACAGGCAGTACAAGCACGTACGTACTTGCACACAAATGCATACATGCCGCGCCAGTAGTATCGCTGACACAGGCGGTTGTAGGCAGGGCTGGGCAAAGATACTTTAAAATTGTATCGCGATACGATACAAGATACTCAGGCAGGAAGTATTGGAGATACAGATACAAGATACTACCGCAACAATTGTATCCCATACGATACTTGCCAATTGTATCTTCAGATACTTCGATACATTCGCAAATTTGTTGTTATAGACCCCCATAACCTAGCGAACGCTATGAACAAGGTCTGTGTGAAACTCTTAAATGTGACCAATTTCATTTCATTTTAATAAAATGTCTTTTAGTATCTCAAAAGTATTGTCCTCCTTGGTCAAGGTACATTAGTTTACTTCCTAAAGAACTTATTAAGGTTTATTTTAGCTGCTTAACAGGACAGCATTTTAGACCCTTCGCCGACAGCGGTTGTTGCTATAGTGATTTCTGTAATTGATGGGAGTCGCTGCAGAGCTTGCCGTCTACCTATCGAGTTGCCATTAACCACATGAGCTTCAGTAAGAAGCCTTCGCACGATGCGCAAATAACGGTGTGCAGTTTTACGTTGTCCATAAAAGACCGTTTATGCAATACCGAATTACCGGTATACAGCAGCAACCATGCTGGTAGCACCATTTTTTTTGTGATGCATTGTGTATACGTAGAGCACATAGAACTGCGATTACTTCCCATAATGTTATCTGCTGGCGCAAAGTGTTCGCTATCTATATACTCACAAAAGTGCAATCATTTTTTCTTCAACGATAAAACATGCGCACCCCAGAAACGCCTCAGACCTATTGTATTGTCACGTGGTTGTGACTATGAAGAAAGCGGCGGTGACTGTGATAGAGACGAACCTTTTTATTGGGCTAACTTGTGCCCAGAAAACTAAGTAACTCGAAGTAAAAGCAAAGCGCGCTGTACTCTGATAGCGGCAATAAATGTCGTCAGCCTTCGGTAATCTGATCATCGGCAGAATTCGTTTTATGCATGAGCGATCGCACCTTCCAGCGTTATCGCAGGCGCTCGCATAAGCTCCCGAATGAAATAGAGTACGCGCGTACTGCGCGTAATCCTAATAATTGTGAAGTTTTTACGACCCAAAACCCTGATACAATTGTGGGGGAGTATGGGGGGATTACGAGTGGAGGGAACTCTCCGAAAATTTCAACCATCTGGTGTTCTTTAACCTGCAATTAAATGTAAGCACATGCCCCTGTATCATTTCACCTCTATCGAAACGCGACCGCCGCGGCAGGATTTGCGCGTTATTTTATCAGAACAATATGAGACAGTCTCAAGGATTCCGAAACATTGCGGCGCGGCTGGCGCCGAGCGGTGATAAGTCTTTTGTGGCTTAAACCCGCTTACACCAAAATAAACAAAATAAAAGTGCGTGGCAGTATAGTTGCACAAATCGTCGCAGAACGAGGCCGCTATTCACGTTATTGCCACCTATAGCTCCGATTACCTGGCAATTAGTAATAATGAAAAAAAATAGGGAGGCCTAAACAAGAAAAACAATAGTAAACAGTTGCAGAAATAAAACATGCAGTTAAAAGTAACAATAAAACAGGGAGCTTCTTTTGGCTGCACTTCAGAAAAGACACATTGCAGTCACCAGACCGAAAAAAAAACAGTTCAGAGCACTAGCTAATATATGGGATGCAAAAGGAGGACCACTAAGAAAGTACTTGTACAAACAATCATATGATTTCAAGAGCTCTTTGAATAGAAATAGCAGGAAGAAAATGATATGGTACACCAAGATATCGTCTGACAGGTAAACGCTTGTTTTATTAGATCTAGCATCGGTAACGGCGGTGATACAGCTAGAATCTTATTTGTGCATAAGTCAATCGCATGTAATTCAAACTGACATCCACAAGATACCGCTGATGTGTGAAAGCCACGAGAAGCAAAGCAACCCTCTGCTTCAGATTTTGTACTGAAGTACCACGCAGGAGAGCGGCATCATAATATGTATGATCATCGCCGTACGCATTGTGGTACGCGCCACTGGTAAGTGGCTAAGGGTGTCATGGCACCGGTACAACTAAAAGGGGAAAACGAAAGGCTCGTGGGCAAGCGCGCGAATGTCTATGTTCGCGCGCTTGTTTCTGTCCAGACTACGCGAGCGCTGTTATGTTGCTCTGCCTCATCAAAAGGGTTGCGCACACCTCATCACCTGCCCTCACTGGTGGACTGTGTCGGAAGGATAAAATTATGTCACTGCCCTTAGTTTTATTCCGGTGGCAGTGTGGCACCAGTGCCAACATGAGAAGCGGAGTTCAGTCAGCGATTATTGTTTCGCATGGTAGTGTTGCGATAGCAGTATCTTGTATCTTAAGATACACGATATATTATTGAATGTATCGGAAATACAGATACAGATACTCGTCTTGCGAGACGTATCGCGATACTGATACAAGATACCCAAAGAGTATCTAAGATAGTATCTCAGATAATTGTATCTTCGATACTGCCCCGCTCTGGTTGTAGGTCTTGAGAGCACCGGCGTGAGCGCTTTGCGGGTCGCTGTAGAAAGCAGCATATAATTCCGTGCGCATGTGGCGGGGAATGACTAGTAGCCACCTACGACCATCAGATGCGTAATTCCGCCTATAGAGGAGGTCGTCGCGAATAGCGAAATGCATGGCTTGACGGCGGATAGTTCTTGAGGCCGGATGAGCTAATGCATCAGTGAGAAAGTAGCGGAGTTGGGAAATCCACGCATCCTTTCGTTGCTCCGATGACAAGTCGGCGAAGTCAGTTGGCGTCAAGACAGCTGAAGAAGGTGACGACGAAGCTGTGTCAGCCGGTAGCGGCGATCGGGATAGCGCATCTGCATCCGAATGCTTCCGGCCGGATCGGTACACAACACGAATGTCGTATTCCTGCAGGCGAAGCGCCCAACGGCCGAGGCGTCCCGAGGGATATTTCAGCGAGGACAGCCAACAAAGAGCATGGTGGTCCGTGACCACTTCGAAAGGGCGGCCATAAAGGTACGGGCGGAACTTGGCTAAAGCCCAAATTATGGCGAGGCACTCTTTCTCAGTGACGGAATAATTACACTCGGCTTTCTTGAGGGGTTCGACTCGCGTAAGCGGTGACGTATTCTTCGTATCCTGGTTTTCGTTAAGCCAATACTGCACCAAGACCGACACCACTGGCGTCGGTATGGATCTCGGTTGGCGCATTAGGGTCAAAGTGACGAAGTATCGGAGGCGACGTTAATATGCGCCGTAGCGTCATGAAAGATTCGTCGCACTCTTGCGACCAAGCAGACAGGCAGCTGGAGGCTGTCAGTAGATATGTAAGAGGCGCGATGATAGTAGCGAAGTCACGCACAAGTCGACGAATACGAACACAGCCCTATAAAACTTCTAAGCATCTTCATGGAATTGGGCTTCGGATATTCGGCCACAGCGCGGAGTTTCGCGCGGTCCGGAAGAACGCCCTCCTTGCAGACGACGTGACCCAGTATAGTGAGCTGGCGCGTGGCAAAATGGCACTTTTTGATGTTAAGTTGAAGGCCAGCAGCCGTGAGACACGCGAGAATGGCGCGAAGACGAACAAGATGAGTCGGGAAATCACGAGAAAAAACAACGATGTCGTCAAGGTAGCAGAGGCAAGTCTTCCACTTATAGCCGCGAAGGATGTTCTCCATCATCCGTTCGAAGGTAGCTGGGGCGTTGCAGAGTCCGAACGGCATGACGTTAAACTCATACAACCCGTCAGGAGTCACGAATGCAGCCTTCGATCGGTCAGCATCGGTCATTGGAACTTGCCAATAACCCGAGCGTAAATCCAAAGACGAGAAATATTCTGCTCCTTGTAAGCAATCGAGAGCATCGTCGATGCGCGGCAACGGGTATACATCCTTCCGAGTGATCTTATTCAGCCGGCGGTAGTCGAGACAGAATCGGATAGAACCATCTTTCTTGCGCACAAGAACAACAGGAGACGACCACGGGCTCTCAGGTGGCTGGATGACACCACGCTTCAGCATATCATCGACCTGTTCGTTGTTAATACGCCGCTATTCCGCTCAAACTCTATATGATCGTTGGCGTAAGGGAGCATGGCTACCGGTCTCAATGTGGTGCGCAATGCCCGTTGTGCGACCCAAAGACGGTTGATCGCAGTCGAAGGAGGAGCGGAACTCTCCAAGAAGGGCCAAGAGTTCGCGTCGATGGGCCGCCGGTAGATCAGCGGCAACAGAAGGGTGGAAAAGTTTTTGAGCAGAAGGTGTGGCAACAGGTGGTGTCATGGCATTCAGCTGTAGGTGGGGTTGGTTTGCAGCAAACTCTAGAGAGTGCAAGAGGTCAACGTTTCGGACGTTTCCCAAACCTTCCCCGCGAAGTAAACTGAGGACGTCAGCGAGTTGGCAACCAGCATGTTTGGGGCACCAGATTCAACGGTGAGTACAACAAACGGCAGTCGTAGGGCCACGGCGGCGCAGAAACACCTCTGACGGAGCGAACAGCACAGTTCCGTCTGGAGATGCCTCACATGTCAGGGCTACAAGGGTGGACATTTGCGGGGCCAGATCTGTGCCCGCAGCAACGACAAGTTTGTAAACTTCAGGAAAGGGATCTACCGAAAGAGCAGTTTGCAACGGCGTAAAGGCGACTTTCGCACGTGATTAATCGATAACGGCACGGTGACTCGAAAGAAAGTCCCATCCGAGGATGACGTCGTGGGAGCAGGACGGGAGCAAGAAGAACTCAATGACGTAAAGTTCACCTTGAATAACGACACGTGCGGTGCACGCAGCTGAAGGGGTGACGTACTGAGAGCTGGCAGTGCGTAGCATTAGTCCCGAGAGGGACGTGGTCACCTTTAACTTGTGGCATAGGCTCTCGCAGATTACAAAAAGGGCGGCTCCCGGGCGTGTCAATTAGCGCTTGCGTGGCGGTCCCTTCAACACTGTCGTCGATAACGTTTTGCGGCAAAAAAGATGGAGGCCTTGGACAGTTCGACTCGCATGCAGCTCTTGCCTCCGGAACTGCAGCGATCAGCTTCCCTCTTCCGTAATAGGTCGGCGACGCATAGGTGACGGGGAGCGTCGCCGAGGAGATGGTGACCGGTGGTTGGCGTAGGGTCGCGGATGGTCAAGGTTGTATCTTGGTGGCGTCCTTGACGACGACGCAGCAGGCCTGCCCACGGCGTCAAATGGAGAAGGACCTTGGCGACAGTGGCGGGCGACGTGTCTGGCGATACCACAGGAGCACGGCCGCTGGATAAAAAAGCGCACGGTACGGCCTGCCGCGTCGAGCGGCTTTCTATGGGAGAGCGCGTGTCTGTCGTAGTTGCAGTTGCGACCGCTGCGGCGCGACGGGGCGGGGACGGGAGGGACGGGGGAAACGGGTGGCGGCGGCTCCGTCGGGGCAGCAGCCGCAGCAAATTAGTTGGTGGTTGTCACAACAGTGACCCCACTCAGTTGTTCTAAGGAGTTTTTTTCAATCTCATTCATCGCAGTGATGACATATCACATATTTAGTTGAGTACGCTCGCGTTATCTGGTTAAAAAAAGCCCATTAAGCTTCGATGTGCGCGTGCCGAGCTCCTGACATTTTTTTCCCCCCAGGACCAGCTTCTTGCTTTGCAGCTACAAAAAAAAAAAATCGACAATGCATGTAGCAGAATTATATGGCGCTGAATGTGCACGTGAAAAAGTGGTTGTTCTTTTTATGAGCATGTAATGCATCGTTTGTTATTTTAACATATTTTGATTTCGTGACATTTCTTCAGCACCTTCGCTTTTTCTCAGCCGGAATGCCTCAGAAGTATTTTTTTTAAACATCTGACAATACACGTTCATATTTTTTATACAAAGTGTATTAAAAAAAACATAATTTGGATTTTTTTTTCATGTTATTCGATAAAGGATAGCGTGCCCAAAAGTAATTCAGCTTTGAATGCTGGATACTAGCGGATTTTACAAATACGGTCACGCGCTCCTCGTAACTTTGTTGAAAAGGCTGCGGAAGTATATATTCATTAGAAGTAGCTTGCAAATATCTTGACAGGTTTTAGTAGGACAATATCAACAAATATATATATATATATATATATATATATATATATATATATATATATATATATATATATATATATATATATATATATATATATATATATATATATATATATATATATATATATATATATATATATATATATATATATATATATATATATATATATATATATATATATATATATATATATATATATATAAGGCCGATCACTGGGGTGACTAATATCTCGAAGAATGAAGCTGACAATAATAGACTACAACTCCAATTTTATTTAACTCAAGCAACAAAACCACGGAATGGCGGGATAAACTGAAGCTATATTATTCATGCGAGACATTCGCTTCCCCAGTTTTTTTCGAGACGGCCGAATCAAATTATAACCACGTTTTCATATTTACACACGTAGTAGCACGCAAAACCACGGTTGCTGTAGGGCAGTCGAATACACGTGCCTTCCTTGGAGCGAGCACAGGTGCCTTTGTCGACAATACATAGTAGAAAAAAGAAACAGTAATAGATGACAGAACCATGTGATGGAGACTGCCAGAAGACAAGCGCGTTGGTGTGCAGCCAAGATTCGCCAGTGCCTGTACAGCGGCTAACATCAAAAAAGACCAAAACGGATGGTTTTATGGTTGGTACAAACTGGAAGTAGACAGGGAAGCCAAAAGTTGGGTGCACAAGCTGGAGGCATAACAAAACAACTATAAAAAATAACGTAAAAATGTAAACAGAGATGAGTATAGCAAAGCGTTTATCCTCCCCCCCCCCCCTTTTTTTTTTGTCTACCATAGCTCTTTCGAAAACGACCCGCCTGACTTTGTCCCGGTGAGTGGCTCTCAACGTGCGTGTTGGCTGCCATGTATATTTGTTTAAAATAAACCCTTGTCGTCGCCCACCAGCCGCTTTTCGGCACTTTTTTTTGTCTCCGCATGTTTCGCTGAGGTAAGTTTGAATCTGTGTGCTGTTCCGCAAATGACTACAGCGGCCATGCACGTGCTTTTCACGACAACGAACATCAATACCACATGGCATTACGGGGCAACGCACGACACCGCAACGCGACAGCGTTCGGAAACAACCGGAACCAATGACAAAGGTACCGCGGGCTGAAAGGCGGAAATTAGAAAAAAAACGAGAGATAAGAGAAAACGGGAAGGTGGTGTCGCGGCTCCTGGATGCAACGTTTGCAGCCAGCGGCAGCGTTGGTGTAAACGTAAACATATGCTTGCCGGATAAGGGATGGAACACCTTTTTTTTCTGTGTGTGTGTGCGTATCGGTAATTACCTGATGGGTACACGCAAGATGGATTTTAAAAGAAGATTTCGGGCGTCACACGAAGACGCACGCGCTCAGTCATAACTGCCGCAAGCGCACTGCGCATGTGATTCCGCGGGCGCTCGCGAAACCCGTCCCCCCCTCGGTGGCGCCGCGGCGGTGGTCCGGTAAACTAGACCTGTCACGCCGGTTTCGGAGCACGCGGCAGGCCGTACCGTGCGCTCTTTTATACAGCGGCCGTGACAGGAGAAACAGATCGGCCTGTTGTCCGGCGTTCTCCACGAGTCTGGGCGGCGAAAAAACGGAGCTGAAGATCTCGCGAAAGGGTGCGGCGCAGCATTCGCGGTCGTCGGCAAGGCATGGGGTGGCGGCATCGCAGGTCGACCATAAGGCATAGGCTGCTGCGCAGGCCGAGCAGTGACGGCGACGTAGGTCAACGGCGCAGCAACGGGTGGTTGTTGTAACATCGGTGGGAGGGCCTCAGCAACTTGGGTCCGAATGGCGTGTTGAAGGTCCGGAGCCAAAGCATGCGCAGGCTCGTGCGTGAGTGGCAGTAAAGACAGCTGGCGTGCTACCTCTTCGCGGGCGAAGTCCTTGATCGTGGACAGGAGCGGCTGCTGATCGGCAGGACGGGCAGCTAGCTGCAAACTTGAGATCGTGTCGGGCGGTGTAAGGGCTTGACGGGCGATCGCGCGCTGCCTACGCGACTCGTCGAAGCTCTGGCAGAGTGAGACGAGTGCGGCGACCGTGATGGGGTTTCGCTCGTGCAGCATCTGAAAGGCGCCGTCCTCAGTGCCCTTCAATATGTGCCTAATTTTCTCCTACTCAGTCATGGCGGAGTTTACGCGGTTGCACAGATTCAGGATATCCTCGACGTAGCCCGTGTAGTTCTCGCCTGGTTGCTGTGCACGTTGACGCAAGCGCTGCTCGGCGTGAAGCTTGCGAGGCGTAGGCCGCCCAAAGACGTTCGTAATGGAGTTCTTCAAAGCAGACCAAGATGAAATCTCAGCCTCGTGGTTGTGATACCACAGTTGCGCGATGTCTGCGCGATCTGCCGACGTAGCCAAGCTTCATTTGGTCGTCCCATTTGTTGCTGGCGCCAACTCTTTCATACCTCGACAGCCAATCTTCCACATCCGATTCACCTGCGCTGGAGAAGATGGGTGCCACAAACATGCTGGTTGCCAACTCGCTGACGTCCTCAGTTAGTTTACTTCGCGGGGAATGTTTGGACTGTATGTTTATTTTTAACAGAACAATAATTGAGTGCACTGAATAGGTATAATCAGAGTACATTAGAGTTGGCCAGTGTTTGTACAGGTAGAAGATTTGAATGCGTACTAAAAGCTATTTCCTTGATATTGCTGTGAGCTATGTAGCCAAAACAGGCTAGTTTTGTATGACACCCAAGTTAAGAGTGACGCAGACAGTAACGAGGTAGTGAAGAATGAAAATGTGAATTCAGCTTCTACAATCGTCTATCGTATGAGCAGTGTCTTTGCAACTATGCACCATTGGCACCAAAAAAAATGGACTCATTTATTTATTTGTCAATACAAAGCATAACAATTATACGAGGGTTATTCAAAAAAGTAAGGGCTGTTTAGTCCCAAACAAATAAATATTCATTAGCAATTTTTTTTTTATTGGCGGGCTTAGTTTAGCACAAACCTGCTTCACTTTTCTACATAATCGCCGTTAGCTTCTAAGCACTTTTCGTACCATCACACTAGTTTCTTTAGTCCCTCTACAGAAAAGTTCGCTACCTGGGAATTGAACCTGTTGACAGCGGCGGTCTTGAATTTCTTGCTGTCTTCAAACCGTTGTACCCCGAGGCACTGTTTCAAGTGAAAGGATAGCAAATAGTCACTTGGTCGGGTTATCAGTGTTCCCAACATATACCTTGAATCTTCTCGACATGTTTGCACAGCGTAAGAAAAACAAGGACGTAGGGAGGACACAACACGGGCGCTGTTGCTGTACAGCGCCCGTGTTGTGTCCTCTGTACGTCCTCGCTTTTCTTGCGCTGTGCAAACATGTTGATTCCAAATCACCAACTAGCGCAAGCTTCCGTTTTATCATGAATGTTCTCATTGGTTCTGGCTGTGGAGCGAGGACGCACATGGTCATGGAGGAGGATGATTCCAGACGAGAGTTTGCCACGTCGTCGATTTCTTATCATACATTTTCGTTTGGTGAGCGTTTCCTGGTATACGTCAGCTGTAACAGTGGCCCACATTTTATGAAATCAACCAAAATAATGTCATCTTCGTCCCTGAAAATGGTAGCCATCATTTTCTGACTGGAGTAAACAAGTTTCTTGAATTTTTTTTTTGTTTTTGTGAAGAGGAGTGGAACCACTGCATTGATTGTTGTTTTGTTTCTGCAGTGGCGTAGGATATTCACGTATCGTCATATGTAACAATGTGTGAAAACAAAGCATCTCTGCCTTGTCGGTAGCGGTCCGAAAATGCTCGTCCACTTGACATTCTTAGGTATTTAAGCTGGGTACCAACAATTCTTAGCGACCAACTCAAACAAACTGTGATATCTGAGCATGTCAGCTAGAATCGTGTAAGTTGTAGTGAGACCAACAAGCGGAACTTTATCTGACGGACCACTAACTGTTAGTCCTTGATCTAATTGTAATGCCCAGTCCAGTTCAATAGTTTCATTGGTCTGGATGCCTGGCCTGCCGCTCTGCTGTTTGCCGCACACATTTGTGCAGCCATTTGTGAAGTCTCGACATCATTTTCTGACCTTTCTTTCACTCATCACTGTTGTTCCATAAACTAGGCACAACTACCCATGAAGTGGAGAAACTGATGATTCTTTTGCATGCAAAAATCAAATTACAGCGTGCAACCTCACAACAGGCGGGAGCAACGATTTTTCGCAAACATTGTCATCTGCATTCCCCGACAAGCAAATGACTACTGAGCCAGAACAATAACTTCAGCACTCTCGCGGAGAATTAACAGATGGTGCTGTGCATATAAATCTTTATTCTGACGTGTAAATATTAAAAGGTTAGCAAACTGCCCTTACTTTATGAATAACCCTCGTAAAAAAGTTAATTATGCAGATTGGACAGAAATGATTACTCACTGCCTATTTTTCCAACAATGCTACCCTTGACTTCCAGCACTTCCTAGCTGTCTAGTGTACTAATGTTCCATATGTACCTACTGTATGTGCATATGTCATGTGCAATGTATTGCGAGTGCTGTTCACAGGTGTATAATTTCTTTTACAGCGAAAGCTGTTATGAGATCACAACAAGGGTCGTTTCTGCGCCGTAGTTGTCCGCCGCCGCCGGTGTCCGTAACCAATATCGCACGAAATAAGAAAAAAACTAATAAAATAAAAAAAAACACCTGTGACAGAATGGGAATCGAACCCGGGTCCTCTGCGTGGCAGCCCAGCACTCTACCACTGAGCTACGCCACTGCTTGAAACTGCGGTGCAAACTGACCCTAGGCAGGCTTCATATCGGGTAAGGAATCGCGTTAACGTGTGTTGTAAAGCGTTTTAGAGCAGTAAAGTAAGAATCAGGCGTCACACAATGCGAATTGCGTAACGAGTGGGTCGTTCGATGCTCCAACCCATTACAAAAGCCTGAAGCATAATTCTTCATCGTCGTCAGCCACAGCATCAACAAAGTGCACATAATTCGTTACAAGAGTGTAGCGGGCACCGCGCTTTTCTGAAGAATGACGAAGAATGGCATAGTACACGCTTCCCCACTACACAAAAATTATTATGATTTATAGCGTAGTGGGTACCATGCAAGTGGGCTTGTAGTAGTTGCCTCAAGAGTGTTTAAAAAAGGCTAAAGGCCGCTCTCCCAGCTTTCGCTGTGGCTGTGCTGTGCCTTCTGCGCAGGCCTGGTGGTTTTTTGCAAATGAGTGCTTTTAGGAACACCCACAGGCATCATCTATCTCGTGTCAGCTGATCAACAGTGGGCGAGCAAGCGTAGCTCAATTCTCTAAACTTATCTTCCGTGACAACCTTCCCAAGAATTTTCACTTGCTGAAATGTTAGATTCAGGCTAAGGCTTTGTCACGGTGTATGGGACCACCGCAGCAGGTTCTCAGTGGTGAATTATATGGAATAAGTTAGGACGACACAGCCGTTCTCTGTCGCACACACACACATACATATATTCCATAACTTCTCACAACGCCCACGTAATACACGATATACAACAGCCCAACACTCGCGTCATACACAACAAAGAAATATATGTCTGAGCACTTCACCGTTAGCAACAAGAGTTGAAGGTCGATGTGGACACATCACCCTTAGGGCCTCGTTGTAGAAACCCAGAGCGTTCCAGACGTGGCACTGCGAAGTCGCTTTGTCGGTGCAGGAAGTTCCACACGGGGTCAGGTGGCCTGGTGGCGGGTCGCAAACGGGTGCCGTCGGTGCATTGTAGGTCCACTGACGTTTAGGTGCACAGTAGAGCTGCCCAGCAAGTTGCGCCAAACCTTTACAGCCATCTGGTTACGGAGATACAGGCGTCGGCAGGCGCCAATATTGCTCGTCGCATGGCTGCTTCTTCCGCCCTCCTGTACCCGCTCCTCGTTCCTCTCACGCGCCTCTGCTTTCTTCTTCTTCTTTTTTTTTTCTCTCCAGCTGCTCGCGCCACGAGGGTTTCTCGCGTCGCTCCTCTTCCTTGTTTTCTTCCCGTGGTTATTATCACGGTGTCATATCAACTTTCTTCTTATTTTGTCACTGTGGTTCACAAACTTATCTTCGTTCCTACACGCACCACATCACACTACCCCGCAGTTCAAGTTTTTTTTTTTTGAAAAAAAAAACTCAATATACAGAAAAGAAAGGGAGATGTGTGCATAGCAATGGCCTGGTGTCGACTAGCAACATGAACACACAAACAACAATTTCGCACAAATAGGATATCCTATCCTAATCTACAGAACTGTAATGTGCAACAGTACCCAAGATAATTATCACGCAAATGCGGAAAAAATGCTCTGTTAGCTGTGGCATTTACTAGAGATTATAAACCTTATCTTTATGACACGTTACTATCTTACTATCCTATACAGTGATGACAAATACTTCTGGAATATGCATACATTAAATTGTATCAGAATGGTTGAATCCACAAACAACTGAAGTGAAATGGCAACATCTCGAACAGTAAGACCCGATGTAACCAGATGGCGCTTCACCACCTTACATTTCTTCGTTTACTGCTAACAAAAATCCTCGTTTTGTATCGGATTTGCCGTATCTGAGTCCTCGTGACGCACCCCTTGGCAATCACACTGGCGACAATATTTTGGGCTCCCCTAGGGCTAGTCTGAGCTTGTGTATTGGCTCGCCGTTCTACGGGAAAAATCAGTTTTCTTTGTGCACTTTGTGTTTGTACGTACATAGGGGTCACGCAATCACATTTTGAGTTGCCTGGTTCACGAGCTCCGGGAACGTTGCCGATAATGACATCGTAAATTGGGGAGTCCATGCACGTTGCCATAGTTTCTCCACTATAGTATGGCGATGATACTGTAACGGCCGCTTCCGGTAGAACGCGGGTACTTCCGTCCACCAAAGCGACGGCTCGTTGCTTACCGGTAAAGGATTCGCGAGGTACGAGGCTTCTGCGCACAACCACAATGTTGCTGTATCTCGTAATACAGATACAGCTTGTCCGTTTAGAACCCCTGTCGTTACCGGCATATTCCTTTGAGTGCTGTCTTGGTCATGCATAGTGCTGATCACGTCGCCTAGAGAAGTCCCTCGATTTTCTTCTTCGGTCATCCTTTCATCAGACCCAGGTTCAACGTACCCTAGTTGCGCCATATGATCGGACGTGGCATGGGTGCTCTCGAGGAGACAAGACGCCTTGTCACGTTGTGACCCTAATTTCTCCGTGCACTGTTTCGCCTCATGCCCGTGTCGACGACATTTCGCACAAAATGGTGCTTTCGTCTTGGTGCGGCAGTTTGGAGCCGTGTGCCCGGGTCTACCACACGAGAAACACTTTGTGATTGTATTTTCACTATCTCGGCCAGGTTTTCGGTTGTGAGTGTCACTTCCCTCCGATTCTTCTTGGAAGAATAACAGTTAATTTTTCTGCTGCTGAGCATCCATAAACTGATCAGCTGCTTTCGTAGTTGCGCTCAACGTGCAGCATTCTCTCTCGCGGAGGAAAGTAACCAACCTCTTATTGCAATTAGATAGAAATTGCTCTCTAACGACCAACTCGACGAGACCATTGAACGTATGGGGAGTCTCCGAGAGCTCAATCCACCTATCAAAGTATCCTTTCATTCTAGCTACGAACTGTGTAGCCGCCTCTCCGTTCTCTGGTTTAGATGCTCGGAAACGCTCGCGATAGCCTTCCGCCGTTAACCGGAAACGCCGTAGAAGGGCTATTTTTACGTGGTCGTAATCTAGGCAGTCTTCTGGAGACAGTCTCCCATACACTTTTAAAGATTCTCCCTTGAGGCACACGCGATTGCCCATTGTGATTTGTCCCAGCCTTGACTGGTTGCAACGCACTCGAACCTTTTGAGGTACGAGTCTAAATCATCTCGGGCATCCTCAAACGGCGGGAGAAACTTTCGCGGATTTACTGTGTGCGAACGAACCACTTGTATGCCTTCATTCGGCTCTGCCTGCCGCGTTCGGCCCTCTCGTGCGGCGTCTAACTCCGCAAGCCTTATACGTAGCTGAAGGCTGCGTTCCTCTGCTTCCGCTCGTGCTCGTTCCGAGGACGCACGTTCGGCAGCTATTTTTTCGCGCTCAACGGCAAGAACATCGCGTTCCTTCGCTGCATCACGCTCAAATGCTCTTTCATCGCGTTGACGCTTTTCCTCCTCCGACATCCACTCTTTCAATTCTTCCCCAGACAAGCCTACTCGCTGTCCAAGCTCGACCAACGCACGCGTGTCCATCGCATCGGCTGTGACTGTGCGGCAGAGAACTGCTTCGTCCTGTCCAGCGGACGCCAAAATGTCACGGTGTATGGGACCACCGCAGCAGGTTCTCAGTGGTGAATTATATGGAATAAGTTAGGACGACACAGCCGTTCTCTGTCGCACACACACACATACATATATTCCATAACTTCTCACAACGCCCACGTAATACACGATATACAACTGCCCAACACTCGCGTCATACACAACAAAGAAATATATGTCTGAGCACTTCACCGTTAGCAACAAGCAAGAGTTGAAGGTCGGTGTGGACACATCACCCTTAGCGCCTCGTTGTAGAAACCCAGAGCGTTCCAGACGTGGCACTGCGAAGTCGCTTTGTCGGTGCAGGAAGTTCCAAACGGGGTCAGGTGGCCTGGTGGCGGGTCGCAAACGGGTGCCGTCGGTGCATTGTAGGTCCACTGACGTTTAGGTGCACAGTAGAGCTGCCCAGCAAGTTGCGCCAAACATTTACAGCCATCTGGTTACGGAGATACAGGCGTCGGCAGGAGCCAATATTGCTCGTCGCATGGCTGCTTCTTCCGCCCTCCTGTACCCGCTCCTCGTTCCTCTCACGCGCCTCTGCTTTTTTCTTCTTTTTTTTTCCTCTCCAGCTGCTCGCGCCACGAGGGTTTCTCGCGTCGCTCCTCTTCCTTGTTTTCTTCCCGTGGTTATTATCACGGTGTCATATCAACTTTCTTCTTATTTTGTCACTGTGGTTCACAAACTTATCTTCGTTCCTACACGCACCACATCACACTACCCCGCAGTTCAAGTTTTTTTTTTTTTGAAAAAAAATACTCAATATACAGAAAAGAAAGGGAGATGTGTGCATAGCAATGGCCTGGTGTCGACTAGCAACATGAACACACAAACAACAATTTCGCACAAATAGGATATCCTATCCTAATCTACAGAACTGTAATGTGCAACAGTACCCAAGATAATTATCACGCAAATGCGGAAATATGCTCTGTTAGCTGTGGCATTTACTAGAGATTATAAACCTTATCTTTATGACACGTTACTATCTTACTATCCTATACAGTGATGACAAATACTTCTGGAATATGCATACATTAAATTGTATCAGAATGGTTGAATCCACAAACAACTGAAGTGAAATGGCAACATCTCGAACAGTAAGACCCGATGTAAGCAGATGGCGCTTCACCACCTTACATTTCTTCGTTTACTGCTAACAAAAATCCTCGTTTTGTATCGGGATTTGCCGTATCTGAGTCCTCGTGACGCACCCCTTGGCAATCACACTGGCGACAATATTTTGGGCTCCCCTAGGGCTAGTCTGAGCCTGTGTATTGGCTCGCCGTTCTACGGGAAAAATCAGTTTTCTTTGCGCACTTTGTGTTTGTACGTACATAGGGGTCGCGCAATCACATTTTGAGTTGCCTGGTTCACGAGCTCCGGGAACGTTGCCGATAATGACATCGTAAATTGGGGAGTCCATGCACGTTGCCATAGTTTCTCCACTATAGTATGGCGATGATACTGTAACGGCCGCTTCCGGTAGAACGCGGGTACTTCCGTCCACCAAAGCGACGGCTCGTTGCTTGCAAGTGGGCTGCTACAAGCCCACCATGCAAGTGGGCTTGTAGTAGTTGCCTCAAGAGTGTTTAAAAAAGGCTAAAGGCCGCTCTCCCAGCTTTCGCTGTGGCTGTGCTGCGCCTTCTGCGCAGGCCTGGCGGTTTTTTAGATGCGAAGCATCTCATGGCGAAGTTCAATCCGGTTGTGGTGGTGGTGGTTGTGGCGGTGGTGGTGCTTCCTGAACACCCTAACTGCGCATGCGCAAACACTCTCCACACACCTCCTCTCGTACGCCCCCCTATCTCTCCTCTAGGCATCCCCTCCTCGCGGCGACCACACGCCCACTGCGCATGCGCGTCCCCTCCCCCCCTCTCTCTCCTCTCCTGTGCAGAGAGGGTGTGCGCATGCGCAGTTAGGGTGGTCAGGAAGCACACCACCACCACCACCAGAAGGAGGGGGGCGCGTAAGAGAGGAGAGAGTGGAGAGGGGACGCGCATGCGCAATGGGGGTGTAGCCGCCTCGAGTGGGACGCCTAGAGGAGAGAGGGGGGAGCTTAGTGCCGGTGGGAGATTTCTCCTGTGCGTTGTCGAACAATAAAAATTCGCAGGGTGCGCGTTAACTAAAAGCGAACTGCGGGTCTCTGTGTCCAATAGCAGTCTTCTGTCTCTCATTGCCCATTAGCAGCGATAGGCATGTTCCAGTAAGATACACCGGTCCATGACTGCGAGATTGCGCCTCCCCAGGTTTCTGTCCTGCGCAACGCCGCGATGAGCGCCAGCGTCAACGCCGCCGCCAGTGTAAGCGTTAGCACCCGCTGCTTCGCATCTACACATGGTTCCCTTTAGCGGGAGATGGTGTAATTCTTTTTTCTTCTAGTTTTTCCTTTTCCATCTGACGGTTTGCATTTCGCTGACGTATTTCCGTCACGGAAATACATCATTAAAGTCCTCATGGACCTCGGCATAGAACAAGTGTTAAATTGTTCCAAAGCCGGGTGCGTTCTTGCTCACACAAAGCTTACTTCTACTTAATCTTCAAACGTTCGCTTTGTAAACCCGGATACGGGACGAAAATAACACAGTACACGACGCAACGAGCGCAAACTACCAACTGGTTCATATTGAGTGTGACAAAAAAGCGGGGTCCCATAGAAGGGGCATGTCAAACAAGCATGCGCAGATTCTCATAAAAAGACAGACGCTGCAGGGCAAGAATGCACAAAGGGGGGGGGGGGAGAAAAAATGAGAAGGAAGAGAGAAAGGCAAGCGGAGGCCGCGATTCACGGAAGCAAGATCGAGTCAAAATAAGCTTGCGACTTTTGCAAAATCTACCTCAGTCACCGTTAGAATGATAGAAGGAGCACTAACACAAGAATGCTCACCTTCTTCCATAATGTTGAGTGCCTAAAATTTCTCGGACAGGTTTTCCTTTGGAGCGGGCAACTACAGCTGTTCTTTCGAAAAAGGTATTGCAGGGACATTTCTTGCAATTTGCTGCTAAGTTCTCTGCTGGCTGCTGGCAGTTGTACCGATGCTCTTTTGGCCTTAGATTAAGGCATTAAGGCATCGTCCCATCTGTCCGACGTAGGACCTACCACATGATTGGGGAATCTTATATACCACCCCTTTCGTGCGGTAGACGAACCTGTCTCTGTGATTAACGTCGCATGTTGGCTTTTGGGTGATTTGACCTGAATTGACATTTTTGCACAAGCCTTTCTGCTTTTGCGGGGCTGAAAAGATAACCTGAACATCTTATCATGCAGAGATTTTCCTCATTCTGCGCGAAAGATTGTGTAATATACAAAACAACCGGCCTCTTGCTTTTATCGATAGCAACTTTATTCTCCTTCTTAGGTACGCTTCTCAGATGCCCTATCTGTTTTTCACAAATTTGTGCAACCATTCCTTTATAATAGGCGCTGCTCTAAAGGTGCATAATCTGGGCTGCCATGCTCTCTTCTATCCTATGGTGGCAAGATTTCACAAGGGCTTGTTTCAGGCATGTGGTTGCAATTCCTCTTTTTATTATTTTCGAGTGGCCCTTCTTCACCCCGTACTTTGTAAGACCAAGAAGTGTACTGATCCCCCATTTTTATTTCAAAGCCAAGGAACTGTAATCTACTTTCTGCTGGAATCTCCTAACTAAATTCCAACCCCTTACGTGCCCTTTCACATGACTTGACGATGCTCTGCAAGGTAAATGTGTCTGTCTCGTTTTTTCCCGGTGCAGATTAAATAGGACTCGACGTGTCTGAAACATACGATAATGCCAGTTTCGCGGAGACAATCCGAGATCTCGCGGTTACCCACTGCCAAAAAAAGTGAAAGAACCGGTGCAACGCATGAACCGATAAGGACACTCTATTGTGGACATAAAAAAAGCCCATCATGTTCTATGACAGTCGAGTGCAGGTAATAGTCCAAAAGGTCAAGAAAACCCGTGACACTGCACTTGCACACACCCTGGAACTTGGATATCCCCTACAGGCCAATGACGTCCTCAACTGCCCGGACGGTTTCTTTCCTCTGAATTTCGTAGAACAGGTCCTTGACGTCTATCGAGAAACAGTTCACCGGTGGGCTGCCTCGTATGTACTCAATAACTTTAAGGGATCTGGAAACCCTAAATTTGTCCCTGACTGGAAGTGTACAAAAGCAAAATTGGAAGAAGCCCGCAAGACAGCGTTGCCACGTTCCTTTGTCTTCAACTATCACCCTGAACGGGTGGCCCAGTTTATGAGTTTTAACGGATAAAAACGGCTTCGAGGTGAATGCCTTGCTTTCTTCAATGCGTTTTCCCGGCTTTGTAAGGCCGAGTTTTTCGCATGTTTTCACTGCTTCTTTTTTATGCAAGCCAGCTTTTTACCGTCAGTTTCAGTTCTTTTAAATACCTTTAGGATAGACTGAAGGACGAATTTGATTACTCGTCTGAACTAATCAGGACAAAGGCGTTAGTCTTGTCTCATAGTAGGAGCTTCAAGGTTTTTTCTTTGATAGTTCTTGCCACTCTCGCCAAAGATAGCTCATTAGGCTTACTAAATACATCAGAGGTTGCCCTTTTGATGCCTTCCTTTATGAACAGCTTTTTTCTTCTT